>LZPO01076048.1:148542-160086 GCA_001675575.1 Neotoma lepida | reverse complement strand
AAAAAAAAAAAAAGAAAGAAAGAAACTGAAAGTGACTGAGGGAAACATTGGACACCAACTTAGGGCTCCCCCATGTGTGTGCATGCATAGGCCAGCACATGTGCATACACATCACAAACACACAAAGAGGAAACTAAAATTCTGCATTAGTGATTCTTAAACTATTTCAAGGCATTTGGTTTTTCAATTCAAGTTTAAAAACTAGGAGTCTATCTGTTCAATGAAGCCAGGCCACATGTGGATTATGTGATTTTACAATCAAATATGTATGTTAATTGTTTGGTCATCTTATAGAGAAACATATCTTGACACATCATTTGGAACAAGTATGACAAAGAGCTATGCACAGAGTTAAGAGTGACCTTCACACACTCCACCTGACTAGATCTAGCATATTCCTTTTCAGTCCTCACTCAACTCCGTATTTCACTGTTATCCTAACAGGAGCCTACTTAAAAAGTTCATCAAAAGGAAGTGTACTTTCCTTGCTAGCTTTCTTTATATGGCCATAAAAAAATGGAATATATCACTTATAAACCATGTATAAACTGGAGAAAGGTGTAAAGTTATACTTGGAAATACTAACTAAAGATAACTATTCTTAACACACTGACTCATAAGGTGAGCAAACGTCCATCTCTAACATCTCTAAATGTCCACCTCTAGACAACAGTTTTTATCTGGCTATTTTGTACATTGTGTCTCCTGTTCAGAAGTTCTTGGTCTGCAAAACACTCCCCTAGCTGGACAGCTGTCACTCTTAAGTGACTGTAAGACAAAGTATCATGTGCAAATGGAGTTTCACCTGAGTAAATTTTATAAAAATAAATTTGTAGAAGCAGAATTTAAGTTATGGGGTACATACAGATATTTAAGCAGTTTCTAAAACTTGTTACCCCATCTAAATCTGCAGGACCACCATGGAAGTGCTTTCATCATACTGTATCTTTCTCAACACAGGGTACTTCCTAAAGAATGGAAAACTAACTGGACCTCAACAGAAGGGGAAAAAATGATTTCTTTTCCACAGATGTTAGGATCTATTTCTATTATATTACAGTAGCTAATTTATCATGCCATATGTAAATAATTCCGTACGTTTCTGGGTTCCTATCTGGAAGCTGGTCTTTATCAACTTTATGTTGTTATTCTTAGAGAACTCTAAGTAGTAGGTACACGATGTCCTCAGGGCATCTCCTTTCCTGGCCTGTCTCTGTTCTCACACACAAACCCTTCTTGCCATACACCAGATTTGCTCACTACTTGTCTCTAACTCTCACTACTATTTTCCCACTGTCCCAGAGGCTCCATTCCACACACACTCCATTCCCTAACTCACCTCAAGGCCTTGGCCATTTTATTTCTTCATACTCTTATGTGCCTTCTTCCAAGGCCTAATTCAAAGAGACATCTCGTGGAAGGCCTCTGTACACCACTCCATCACAATTAGGTCAATTTTATCTATCATCCACACCACTTACACATTCCTGTATTACTAACTTTTCTTGGAACCATCCATGTCACTACAATAAATACATTAAATTATTTACAAGAATGTAATTCTTTATGTACTTTCCAAATGATGTTTGTCAACATAGATTTTAGTGCATGGTTACCTTGGACCACTCCTCAGGTAGAACGTTTCCTATTTCTTGTTTTCTCCAGCTTATGAACAAGCATATTCATTACAATATCCAGCACATAAAAATGCTGTTTCAGCCAGGAAAGCACCACAGCACCTGGGAAAATTCTGTGGTGTCTACAATGTACTCCTGTTTCTCTTTCTCTTGACTAGTCCTTAATTTGACTGAATTTCAATGTTTTATATGAGATTTCCCAGTAAAGGGAGAGCAGCACTCAATCAAAGAGCAAGGGAAAGAAACAATATCAAAAGAGCTTTAGTGTGTACCTGTCATCATCTTCTATACAACTGATCTTTTGACTCCCTCATAAAGGACATCCCACTTTCCACAAACAAAATTGTCTTCAACACCAGTCATTTCTTAAGCTCCCAACTTTACTGCAATTACTACAAATGGGATAAATATATCTAGGATTTTTTTTAAGAAAACAAAGCATTAGAGGGTTTACAGAAACTTGACCTCATTTCCTTATAATTCATGTAATAACATTTTACAAAGTAGAGGTGTGAGGAAACAGGATAAACAAACAAAAACTGGCCATTAACCACTGTGTAAGAAATGTTCCTCTAGACTGTGATCACCATCTTCCCACTCCCCCAACCCACCCCCGAAAAAAGAGAAAAGAGAAAACTCTATTCTTCATATGGGCAAACTAGTAACTGATACGGGTGGAGCCACACGGAGTGAGGAGTCTCTACACCTAACAAAGCCATCTAATCCTGTGACCATGTCCTCATACAACTAGTTCACAACATTTCTCTTCTGAAACGTTTGTCACAAACCAGACTGTATGTTTACCTTTCAAAGTTCAATCCTCCGAACCTGAATTTAGATTGTCGCCTTTCTTCTACCTGCAGTGGGACACACTTAACCTACCCATGCTCTAAGACCAACTACCCTTTGTGTTCTTCTGAACAGTTTTTAAGGAGAAATTAAGTTAAGTGACATTTACAACTAGTTCTTCCCCCTAAACAGCAAGTCTCAGCAGCAAATACTTTTCTTGGTCTTGACATTGCTACTGCATTCAAATCACTTTCCTAGAATCTCCCAGGTTGTGTCTATACTTGTGGGTTACTGCCTTGGGATTTTGAACTACTTACATTCATAGTCTCTCCTTATGTTGGCTGATTATACTTTTATTGGCCTATACCTTTTACAGATCTATGACATAATTAGTTTAGTCTCTGTACTTCTGTTTGGATTATAAATTAGAAATTAAGAGATAAAATGTGTGAGTTGCCATGGAGTACACCTGGAATTCCAGAATGGAGGAAGTAGAGGCAGGAGGACCAGGAATTCAAGGCCAGCCTAGGTTATACGGTATCTGTGGTTGTGGTGTAGTATGGGGAGACTGCTCAAATGTATCATCTTCCTTCTGTCTAGGAATGGGGTGCTGCTCTGTCAGCTAGCTGAAGAACACGGGTGTTCTGTCTTTTCCCTGGTGGCTGNCTCCAGGCCTAAGAAATATGAGTATGGTCAGGACTGAAGACACTGGGACNGGATAGTCTACCTCCCCTCAGGGAATGTTTTCAACCACTGAAAATTTTATAATTCTACCACTTTTACCTCAACCTCAAGGACCTTGAATCTCCTCAAAGTCCAATTACTCAGCACAAATCCACATCATCTGGAAGACCCTGCATGACGCCTCCCTCCCAAATGCACAGCACTCACCAGTTTGGCCTGTGCTTCTGCGATTTTCCGGTTATTTTCTTCTAATATCCGCTCCAGTTCCTCACGCTTTGCTCGCTCTTCCTCCTAAAGGGGAGGACAGGTTACGATGTTAGGAAAATAAAGTGTTTAGCTCTACCAGCAAATATCTACTAATCTTCCTCTCAACTCTGTTGGATCTGACTTACAGGGCAGCTGTACAGCTACCTTTCTGTCTCACAAATGATAAACTGTGCAGCCACTAAAAAATTGGTTTCTAACACTAGATTTAAATCATCCCTCCCAGTCCAAAACAGCAACCGACTAAACCCTCCCTAATAGTCTCCTGGCAATTATTACTAATACTTTAATATCACACAAATCAACAAGGACAACTACAAAACTGGATAGTATTTACCAAATTAAAAATATATATAAAATATAAATAAAGTGAATATTTGTCTCACCAATTATGGATACCTACGTATTCTTTACCTATACTCCTTTAATCAGCATTAAAAGTTGAGTATTTACTGTCTTGTCCAGTGTCCTGCAGAGTGTGCTCCTCGGCTGCCATACGCGCCAGCTTCCTCTTTAAAATGATTTGTACTGTTAGCTTGGCAATACCTGCATCAGCAGCTCAACCATTTATAAAGAAACAACATACAAGGAAGGCTGAGCTGAGGAATGCAGATGTTTATGGTAAGAAGGAACAAAAAATGTAATTCATCATTCCTAAGGCAAACAATTAATAAGAAAAATACATTTACTGTTAGTGAAAAATACAAATGGTAATCCATACTAAGGACTGCTTCCATGGGGCATGGACTTAACATCAGATGTTGACAATCACTAAAGGCAGCTTATATTGTCATCTACAATCTGCACTGAAATTCAGGAATCCGGGGGATGCACAGTCAGGAAATAAAATTCTGTCATTTTTTTCTTGGAGAATTTAATGAAGTTTTATAATGCAAACTATATGAAGATTGCTTGATGGGTTTGGGCAGTGTTCAGATCACAGCATACATACTCAAATGATTTTAGTATTTGGAAAGACTGTCAGAGGATTGTGTCCGTGTTAAAAAAAAATGTTAATTATGAAACAAAAAGCAAATGAAGAGGAAAAAAATCTTGCTATGATTAATAACTCGCTACAAGATAGCACAATTACTCCAAAAATATCTCCATTATTAAAGGCACTGATATAAATAAAAATACCATACACTGAATTTTAGTCTGTGAAACCAACTACAAACAGGTCTATATAGTTAAGACAGGACAAGGGAAATGCACTGTACAAGCAAAGCTTACTAGAAAGCAGACTTAACACAATGTCAACTTGTCCACAGTAACGCCAGGATGAAAAATGACAGTAAGTCATGTATTTAAGCCGAATAGTTATAAATTTATGTTCAAGAAAATGTAACTACAGATTTCCTGTGTCACACAATGGGATTCACTTGTTCATTAACAAACTGCGGATGGACACTCAGTGCTGTGCAGCAGTTTGCCTTGAGTGTTTCTGTGACTTTGGCCACACTTTACNATCCTGGAGTAATCAGTGCAAACAAGCCATAAAGCTTCAGTAGCAAATTACTGTCTCACAGAAAGACATTTTCAACTTCTGCTCCAGCTGCTGATAAAACAAATCATGTGTTTAGCTTGACTCCAGACAAGGACAACCTGTTCCTTCATAACTCTCTAGAGAAAAAAAGGAGTTGTTAGTAGGTACTTTAAAAAAAAAAAAAAAAAAAGGATGAACAATCTGGACATTTTTTCCTTAAAAGATTCCTTGAAACACATTATGAAAATGGAGGGCCTTATAATCAAAATGCTACAATTAGTCCACTGTGTTGAAAGGATTTAGGGAGGGATGAGGGAGAACAGAAGGAAAACAGAAGAGTGAGAAAACCTATGTATCAAAAGCAGGTGCTGTCACTCAATGTCAGGCCCTGCTCTTTGTAATCTGACTGAAGGCAAAAGCCTCTCACAGTCTAGGTAACAGAGAGATAAAACAGAAAAGAAGATGCAACCGCGGGTGGAATTTTAGCCTTTCCCCTTTTCCACTCCCTGGCTTCCCCCTACCCTCCCAAAAAAGAATGTAGTCCTGCAGCCATGGCAAAAGTTTCAAACACTTCTCAAATACATAAGCCAGTTCCGTTAGATCAAAAAAATATCCTTGAATAAGTTTTAAGAAAGTAACTTTTAAGTACCAGTCAGCACTTCTGGCTAAAAAATTATCTTTCGCAGCCATGTAACTTTAGATGAGAAAGGAATTAGATAGTCGCATTCCATCTCGTTCTGGACTGAGCAGGAGGCACACCTGACACTGAAAGTTTTGCCATGGACTGTCTCTACTTTCCAAACGACCGAGCGTTACCTCTCTAGCTTTTTGTGCTGCAAGCTCAGCTTGTCTCTGTCGCTCGAGTTCTTCGAGCAACTGCTTTTCCATGATGCGTTTGGCCTCTTCCACCCTTCGGAGGACTTCTCGTTCAATCTCATCCTTCCTTTTCTCCAATTCTTCTTCTACCCTCTTTGCTACCAGTTCTTCCACTCTTCGTGCTGTTTCTTCCTCAATGAGTTTTTCTTCTATTTCCTGCTGCCGACTAGCAAATAAAAGTAAAAAAGACAACATTTTAACCTAAGAATTAAAACTAATTTTAAGCCTACTTAGTATGATTACTTATATGATTTCTTATATCCGTTAATAATTTTATAGTTTATTCTCACATCACATTAAGCAAAGAATAGCAGTCAGGATAATAATACAGAAATTCAAATGAAAATAAAATCTTTGTGGGGGAGCACACGCACTGTAAATATGGAAAGGCTGGTATGTAACAAGAACCTAATTCATTAGTTTTATTTAGGAACTGTAAATCTCAAACAGGAATCTACTTCTGTTATCAAGTTGGTGAGGCACTTAGTCACTACTTCCCCCACTCCTTAATAATTTATTTCTATTTTATGCACATTGGTGTTTTGCCTGCATGTATGTCTGTGCGAAGGAGTCAGATCTTGGAGTTACAGATATTTGTAAGCTGTCACGTGGGTGCTGGGAATTGAACCTGGGTCCACTGGAAGACAGCCAGTGCTCTTAACTGCTGAGCCATCTCTCCAGCTCCCCGTCTCCCTTCATTAGATTTTATATTAGATTTTATTTAAAAGCTGTTCTAGATTTTTGACAGGATAGAAAGGTAAAACTATATTGTATTATCAAGGCTAAATGAAGCATATTACTGTCCTCATTTGATCTCATTGACACAATTAGCTTATTGACTGGAAACAAAATTTTGTCTAAGAACATTTAACAAAGTGCTACCACACAAAACCTTGCACATTTTGCAGCAATTGACAGTCACTGGTCCCATACATCTATTTTCAAGTTAGTAGGAGGAAAAACCTAAAATGTTCNATTTTATTTGGTTAGATGTTAAATGATAGTATTTTGAATAGACTGGAAGCATGTTAATACTACACTGGTCTTTAAATATAGCTACTACAAAGTACTGATATACATTTCAATCACATTACGCTTCTACCTAGCATCAGGCCAAGCATTATTTTCTGCAGAATGAATGAGTTCAAAGGTTCTTAATGATGTATCTAAATCCAAAGAGGACAACTGATTATCAAATTAACAAAACCTGCAACTTTTATCTTTAGAATCTATTTGACATGCACATGTATGAGACAGTCATTCAACTGATATGCTTAATAAAGACCTTCTAGTTTGGTACGACCTTTAAGCACTCTAATACATTTCAACTCAATTCCCATCCAAGGGCTTTCTGCTTAATCCATTTGTTTCAGTTTCTACACTTATCCTTGACCTCTTTCTTTCAAAGTGGCAGAAGACAGGACAGTAAATTTGGTTTTCTCAAGGTTCTAGCTATTTCCAATGCTGTGAGGACTTGTCTGCATCTTTAATATTTCCTTCCCAACCACACTGTTCCAACAGTATATGAGAGCGTAAGACTCAACACATCCCTTTCTTTCTAACTTCCTATCAAAGAAAGACTAATTAGGGTACACCTTTGTCAACAGCCACTTAGTAAGACACAGCAGATACCCTCCAAAGTGATAAANGACCTACCATGAACACGACGACACTGAATGGATAGCTCCACTCAAATACAGAATGGCTGTCTATCCACCGGAAGGAAAATTTTCAGCTATTTTTTAGAAAATCAGTTAGATACAGTAACGTCCAAGAAACTTAGCATTTACATCTTCAAAAACTCAACTCTTAAGTACCAGTGTCGAATGGAAGTGTTAAGTACAAAAGAGATAATGAGACTTCCTGTGAGTAGAGAGGGAAGGAAATACGTAAGGACCCTAGGAAAGCTCATCAGCCAGCAGCAAAGCTCTCACTTGAGGAATCTGGTAAAGTCAAACAGACTCACAGTCAAGCCATCCCTCCCAAGCAATATCGCAACAGATAGCCAGCAGTGTTGCCCACAGATTTAGACAGTAAGAGAAAATGAGCCAAACCAATTCAGCTTTTCACTTACAGCAAAAGCCAAACCAGCCTTAACTGTCAGCTCTGGCAGTCTTCACCCCAGTGATGACACCAACCAGAGGGAAGATGATAGGCAGTTAAGTTGCTGAATTAAGGATTAAGTCTGTCTAACTGCAGCTCAGAGGTTTTATAGTCTAAAGGGGAGTAGAGCAAACGCAAAGTCCCAGGCA
Source organism: Neotoma lepida (assembly GCA_001675575.1). Lineage (NCBI taxonomy): Eukaryota > Metazoa > Chordata > Mammalia > Rodentia > Cricetidae > Neotoma > Neotoma lepida. Next base: position 152,098 of record LZPO01076048.1, on the reverse strand, counting down.
TAGCTGAAGCAGTGTAGGACGAGAACTGGCCTGCTAGTTTTCTCACAGGGCTGTTTATCATCTCCCCTTGTTCCTGAAGGAACTGCAGGGCACCCCAGCATGCCTACAATAGCCTTACTTATGCGTCCTAAGTGAGGGGCAGGAAAGATCTGGGCACACTGCTGTACCTTACACTTACCACACTACAAGCCTTACAGGAACATCATTTTGGTTGTTATTCTCAGTAAGATTAAAAAAGCATCTTCAGGATCCAGGCACAATTTTTTAATGTTTCTACAATTTGTGGCAAAAACCTTAAACCATATCATCTTGTCCCCTTTCCACATACAATTCAGAAAACCAACAGGCACATAGACAACTGATTTAAGCACTAGTTATCTTCCCTGATGGCCAAAGTTAACAGGAAACCAATAATAACACCATTAGGCCAACCCTTCCATTTAAAAACAATCAACTTTCTTCAGGAGGGAACCAAACCACTTCTGGTCATCATCTTAAGAATCACACAAATTTCTAACACGAGTGAGCACAAGGATGTCCTGCTTACAGATTCCTGAGCTATCCTGGGATAAGAGGCTCTAGCTTCTTAAATCTGAGTCCAAATACATGGGAGGTGGGGGGTGAGGGGTAGGTGTGTGTGCACATGGCTCTATCTTGTTTGTCTCAGTTTCTCTGCTGAACCCATCGTTTTGCTAAGAATGTCCTACCAGACAGGAGTTATTAAATCAAGATCAAGGTTTTTTTCAAGTAGTTTGACACCAGGTCCCATTTTTCTCAGGCATTAAAAAAAAAAAGTCATAATCAATTTAAGATGGTAACTAATTAAAACAAACCAGGGAGGGCACAGTACTTGGGCAGTGAGGACATGGCTTGCTATACAAAACTGATGCCATATTTTAAAACATCCATCCTTAAAACAAGGGAACTCATTTCTTGGACTGTCTAGGAATTGTTTAGTAATTACTAGTAAACACTAATTACTTTATACCTAATAAAAAGTACTAAACACTGGGCCACAGTGAATGCTACAGAGACAGAAGGGCCCTTTGACAGACCCTGAAGCTAATGGCCTTAAATCTCCTGCTACGCTGCAGTTTCTCCAGGACAAAGTGAGGCTAGGATGGGGATAGAACTAGTACCAAAGTGATTGAAAGAGCATACTCTTACCAACTGCAGGTCTTTGTGCTCACTCCACCATTGTCTTAAAGCACTAGGCTCCAGAAATATATAGCTCTGCAGAGTAAACTCAAGTCACAAAGCTCTTTACCCTCAATATAAGCTCTATTTATTTTTCTAAGAATCACTTATATGAATTCCAGTTCACCTTGGATACTCTCAGGCTCCTGACTTGTAATGCAGGTAACACTAAGAATATTAAATCTCAGATGTCACTGACTGGAGGAAGTTCCTAGGCCAATGAATGATATGACTTGCTACAGGTTGTTCCAGCTACCTATTTTTTTCCCAGCAGTTAATACAACTTAAAAGAACACCTAAGAAATGTTAATACTGGTACAATGCAGGGATGAGGAATCACATGACATGGCTGGGACCCAAGCACAAGAAGGAGATCTGATTCAACTTGGAGCCATGTGAATTAGCTCTTTAAAAATGTGAATAAATGTAAAGGCCTACCTTTTCATCATTTTTTTTATTATAATGAATTAAGATAATTACCAGATTCCTTTCTAAGTTATTCAGCAGGCTGTGCCTGGAAGCATGGTAAGTTATACTCAATAACANTTACTAAAACAATCTATGCCGAGCACTAAGTACTTGATAGCATCTCCAATCTTCACAATAAATTGGACCTCCATTTGAGGCCTCAGAATTATAAGTAGCAAAGCAATCGGTCTCAATTGTCAGAGGCTTACTTAACTGGTTAAACCCAATAGACAATTCTTGTTTCATTGTGTCTCCACTCATCTAACCCTAGACTCCATGAAAACACACTGGGCACTCACGTATTTTAGGATCATCTTGTTTCCACCCTGGGCTTTTTACTGCAAATACCCATTCCCTGAGGTTTTTTCAATCCCTGGAACCAACTGCTCTTCTCTTTACATAGTCCCCAGGGCATTCTATCTATTCCCCAGGTTAGCTCAGCTGAGTTCTTCACAAAACCAGACCCTGGGAGTGCCAAGGGAGACTCCTGCTCTTCCCTTTCCCCTACCTACAATGCTCAGCAGGTTGGTCTCATTTTGTCAATAAAGACACAGACTAGATAAGTTGTAGTGATGACACTACAAACACAACAGTCAACTGACGCTTTTCCTATGTCCTACACTCAGTTGTATGCACCCTAAATACCGTTTCCATCAGTTCCTCTTCCNTTCCTAACAACTGGTCTNACCCACTCCCTCTCCTGACCCTATCTCCTACTTAGTCTCCATTCTACAATGCATCCTTTTCAACACCAAGTGGTCTTCTAAAGGGTGCCATTGCATTTCCCGTCTCAGAACTTCCTGATCCTAGACGAATTAAATCATATGCATACAAGAACCCATCTATGATCCCCGGCCTCTGTTCACATCCTTGTCACTCCTAGACTTTAGTGCTTACAGAGCCNNCACCACCTGTTAACTTACTTTAAAAGACTTCTTTCCATTCTGTTCTCTCGGGGATTCACAGCTTACTCCTTTGGTCCACATATACCCTATATGTAGCCTGACAGCCTTACCATCTCCTACCCTCCACTCCTGGTGACATATTATATTATTACCTATCATCTGTCTGAGCTAGATCAAGATCTTAGAGGGAGCCAATCAATCATCTTTCTATCAACAGCACCTACCACAGCTCCTGGCATGTATTAAAGGCTCAATAAATACTAGCAGCTAGCTCAATAAACAAGCTAACAGGTATCTGTAAACAGACCAACTACTTTCCCTCACTCCCAAGGCTCCATCACCTATGTTCCGTGTACTCTCTGCAAGACATGAGAACACAGTAGAGTACTCTCTAATACACACAGAATTTAATATTACGGTGGCTGCCAGCCCTGTCCCTTCTCAAATGCTAACGGCAGCTTGCCTTCTCTCAACCCAGAACCACAGCACAGCTCTATCTATGCTCATCATTCCATCCTGTGTTGCCCATGTGGAGCGTACTAAAGATTTTAATTAGCGTATCAAGTTTCCTTTGCTTACACCTGGAGAAATACCTCAACTGGCACATGCAACTTTTCTATGTCCTACTGGTAGTTATCGGAGGTACATCTTCAAGGCTACGGGCTTGTTCCACACCCTGACAGGAGTCTATGTGGCCAAGGTGTACTGAGAAACAATCTGACAGCACAAGGCAGTTCCACCTACAGTATTAGCTGTGTTCAATCCCTTACCTCCGAAGGGCTGCTTCTGGAAAATCTGCCTAACACAAACCCAAACGCAGAAAACAGAAACCCCTACACAAGTCCATATACAAAAACTACCTAAAGTTCCTGCTTCATAACCATTTATCCCGTCTTCACTAAAAACTCCAGAAAAGATGGCTGGCTAAAACCTCGGAGCACATATGCATATGCTCAGTACTATTGTTCCACGTGGCTTGGGGGGGG
>LZPO01076048.1:111494-131883 GCA_001675575.1 Neotoma lepida | reverse complement strand
AGCTGAGATTCATTTGGGTGAAGACTCAGAAGCCTGCAGTCTGAAGAAACAAGATCAGCTGAGGAGTTGGCAAGGTGAGGAGGTTGGCTGTGGCTTGTTCTGTTTCTCTGACCTTTCAGAATTTATCCCAATACCTGGCCTGGTGTTTTCAATTAATAAGACCATTTAAGATTCACATTACAAAGTGCTGGCCTTTTGAACACAAGGTTCCATGGGTCTGCCACTGCCCCTCCCCCTTCATCTCTGATGGCATTGCTGAGCCGCTGACTTAGCCACTGTGTGAACAAAAGTGCTGCCATAACCCTGAGACCTTATGATAAATGTCTGTGCATATATGTGCCATATGAAGCACTGGAGCTGTGTCTTTGGTTATTTTCAGCCAAAATCTATACTCATAAGTGGCCCTGAACCTACTTACTCCTTCTTTAAANTGATTTTTCTTGTTGGTTTCTCTCCATGCTCTTTCTTTCCATCCTAGAGCGGGACATTATTCCTTAGGTATGAAGCCCTCCCTAACAGCCAGCTCTCTCTTTAATTCACGCAGCCTCTCTATCCCCATCCACATTCCACTATCCTGCCAGGGTGTCCTCCTCAATTTGGGAAGAGCCCCATCCTGCAATCATGCTAAGCTCATTGCTCTTCCCTGCCTCCCTCTGGTGAGGTGACTCCCAGGTAAGTTCCCTTACTTCCTAGTCTCTCTTGCAGTCTCTCAGCTGTCCACAGAGGTAGTGGCTTGGTCATTTGTGGTTATTGCCTGCTCTCTTTTCCCATTACAATCTTCTATTTCCCTACCAGACTCTAAACAGCTTATCATTGAATCTGAGGCTTCAGGCCTTGTTTTGCATATTTATGTGCTTTGTGACTGAGTTCTAATGTGTTCCTACGCAGCAAAGATGATGGGTAGGACAATCTCAACAAAGACACANGTTGCAGTAAGTCAGGAGAATGGCAAGTTAGAAGCCAGTCTGGGCTCCATAAGGAGCTGTTGTTGTTTTAATCAATTAATCAATCAAACACTAAACGAAAGGACAATCTGCCTTTGTAGGACCTCCTAAAGGGATGAGTGTGTGGATAAAGATCCTTTCCTGGCCTAAGCCAACTTCAACAAGCTCCTCCTAGGTATCTGTGGTAGTTTGAAAGAAAATGGCCCTCATAGGGAGTTGTTGGTTTTTTTATTACTCTTGTAGGGGGGCCCATCACTCAGCTTCCAAATAAATCATACACAGAGGCTTATTCTTAATTAAAATGCCCAGCCTTAGCTTGGCTTATTTCTAGCCAGCTTTCCTTAATTTAAATTTATCTTTTGCTTCTGGGCTTTTGTCTCTCTCTATTCCTGCCTGAAAAAAAGGAATTATCCGTACTGAAAGTGTTTTGCTCACTGTTCTGGGGGCTGGGGAGTCCAAGATCAAGGGACCAGCAGATGCAGTGTCTGTTGAGAACCTGCGTCAAGGATGGTGATTACAGGCTGTGTCCTCATGTGGCAAAGGAGAGCCTGAGCTCCCTTGAGGTTTGTTTGGTTTTATAGAAATTACACAAAAGAGAAGTTTTATTGTGACATTTTCACATGCATATTTTGCACCTTGCTCATATTGCCCTCCATGTTTAAGAGGTTTTTTGCTACAGCGTTCTCTACTTTCTTCCTACTCCTATCTTCTTTACTGACAATCCCCCCACTTTTCCTTGCTGCCTTTGAAGTTAAGCCGTACCTCTCTCTGTGTTGCGAACCCTACTGCCTGGAGTCCCTACACCCATCACAATACCGCCATCATGCCTGCCTTACTCTGCTTGAGTAGGTGAATGGTGTGTTTTCCTTTCAGTAGGAGTATGTATAATGTATTAAAACCCAACACAGAACAGACAGGTTTTGTTCACAGTTCACCACAATACTTGAGCTTTTGAACCAGGGCTGAGTCTAGTCTGTCTCACATGTGCCCAAATAGACAAATAAAGGAAAAGAAAAGAACCACAAAAACAACAAAGACAGAGCCTACTTTTGGCTGGAAGCCACCATGTTCACCACAAAGCAGATTTTTAAACAGGATTAAAACCCAAGTAAAGCAACCTACTTGGTTGGGCTTGGAGGAAGCTTGGGGGCTCTTGATCCCACCAAACCTCTTTCTTTCTGTATTCTAGTGACTATGATTAAGGATCTCACCAGCCAGAACAAACAATGCCTGTTATTCCTCTGGGCTTTTGCTGACCTAGGGCTTGGTTATAGGGAAGTCTCACAGAAGGTGACAAGCCATGTGAGAACCTGTGAGTGTAGACACACCCACTCATGTAAACAATCCCAGGCAGGGAAATCTGACATTTAATTCTTCCATTCATTCTTCACTAATAACTAGACTCTCCAGGTAGTGTGCACAGAATCACATTTTTNAAAAAAGCGTGCAGTTGCTAAGTAATGGGGTTCCTGAAATCAAGCTGTCAGCATGGAAATGCTCTGCTACTTGACTCCATGCTTCTTGGCAGTTCTAGGCACTTACACACTTCACAGATAAGCTATAGAACACTCAATTTTGACTTCAGATTAATAATGATTTATTTCTAGTGTAATCATATTGCAAATACTGTATTGAGTATACACAATATATGAGACATATTTATACCAAAACATTGTGTTATTTATCTGAAATTCAAATTAACTAGGAATCCTGCAGTTTTGTTTGCTAAATCTCCCAACATTAACTGCATATCTTTCTTGTCTTCTGTCGAAGCAGTCCTTGCTGTGCTTGTGAACAACTAGGACTCACTGACAGTCAGATGATGTAGCTGTAATATATCTTGTGGATGTGCAAGCTGGCAACTTTACTTTGGAATACAGTGAGAGACCCTGGCCAGGCCAAGACCGTACCACCTTTCCTGCAGCTGGTGTGAGTAGCAGGTTGTCCAACTTGGATTTTTTTTTTTTCCCTGAGTAGATGAGTGAGACCAATGATGGCTCAACCTAGTTGAGCTGAGGGTAAAGTTGAGCATTATTTTTAAAATCTGTTTGATGGCTTGTGGGTAGTTACATGCCCATAGTTTTGGGCATGTAAACACTTGGTCCATAGATAGTGGTCTTGCATGGGAAGTCTTAAGAGGTGTGGCCTTGCTGGAGGAAGTGTGTCACTGGAGATGGACTTTGAGAGTTTAAAGACTTGTGCTATTCCCAGTTCACTCTCTTGCCTTTGGTTCAAGGGGTGAGCCCTCAGCTTAGCCTGTTACTACTACTGTGTCTTTGTTCCACCATCATAGACTCTGATTCTCTGNGATTGCATCCCAAATAAACCCTTCCTTCTGTAAGTTGTCTTGGTCGTGGAGCAACAGAAAGTAACTAAGACAGAAGTTGGTAACAGGAGTGGAACTATTGTGGTGACAGACCTCGCTGTATTGCTTTTTACTTGGGAATGTGGAAGACTTTGGGTCTTTGGACTAGAAAAGCAGGGCTTAATGGGACATCCTAGTAGAAGCCTGGGAGACAGTGCCTAGGACAATTCCGATTGTGGAGACTCCACTTTTTAGAGAGAAACAATATTAGCAACTGGGTTAGAGACCCTTTCTGTGGTATTTTTGACAAAGATTATGGCTGCTTTCCACTCACGTCCTAAGAACTTACCTGAGGCTAAATGTAATGATAATGAACTAGGGACTGGGGAGATGGCTCAGCACTTAAAAGCACTTGTCCCTGCAGAGATTCAAAACTGAATTCAGTTCCCAGCANTTACATNGGAACCGTAATTCCAGTTCTAGGGGAATCAACACCCTTCCTCTGACCTCCACTGGCAACAGTATATGTGTATATACACACATACATGCAAAACACCCATACCCCTAGAGTAAAGTAAATCTTTGGTTAAAAAGGTTAAAAGTAATGGACTAATTTCTTTCGTGGAAGAGATTCTAAGATGCCCTAATAGGGATTCTATCATTTGTTTATTAGTAATCACTCTTATGCAGGTCTACAATGAAAGTAACAACTAGGGCAGAAAGAAATGAAAAAATGCATACAGTTTAGAAAGAAAAGAACACCAACAAGCTTAGTGTTACAGGAAGCTGCACTGGAGGATAGACTGTGACTGTGAGACTATTGTCACCAATAAACAAAGTACGGATCTACATAAGAATAGAAGGAAGGGCACCCTTGGGAAAATCCCACCTAGCTAAGCTTCCAACACCTGAAGGCATTTTCTCCTCTTGAAAAGCAGCTGCCATCCAAAGCTGATGATAATGTGATTCAAAGGAGCCAGGGTCCATCCCAAGTTGGTAGCTGAACTCAGCAGTTTTGTCCACATGGTGCTAATTTTAGAATCATAAAAGATAAAGGGTCATGGAATCGTTCCCCATGGCTTCAGAGAGCTGCTGATGACAAGACATATATATATGGCAGTGGTGTCCTTGTGTGAAGACCTGAGAGAGAAAGAGGTCCTGAGAGGCCATTGCATGAAGCTGTGAAAGTGAAACCTGTGTTGCCCTGGAGAGCTGTGGGATGTCTGTCAAGGAACTAGCCTAAGGGAGAGAAGTGTAGTCAACAAAGCAGGAATGGCAGAGACTTTTGACATCAGACATGGAGCTACANGATTTNGTATTTGACTGCTGGGTTTCAGTCTTGCTTTGGTCCATTATTTNCTCATTATGCCCCCATTCCTNCCCTTTGGAACGATAATGTAGATTCTGTGCCACTTCATGTTGGAAGTATGTAATTTGCTTTAAGATTTCACAGGGCATGATAATTAAGAGATTGCTTTGAGTCTCAGAAAGGAGTTTGGACTTTTAAAACCAGTGTTGTGACTGTAAAAGGCTGATGACTTTGAAGCNGGACTATGTATTCTNCACTGTGATATGGTCACCAGGCCTATGAGGGCCAGAGCGTGGAATGTGATGGTTTGGGTTCGAGAAGTTCCTTATAGTCTCAGGCATTTGAACACTAGGCTCCCAGTTGGTGGAACTGTTTTAGGAAGGATAAGGCGGTGTGACCTTGCTGGGGGACATATGTCACTAGAGGTGGAAGAGACTCACACCATTTCCAGTTCATTCTCTTTGCTTTGTGCTTGTGGTTCAAGATGTAAGCCCTCAGCCTCCTGTTCCTATTGCCACGCCTACAACCACCATCATGAATTCTAACCGCTCTAGAACCATAAGCCCAAATAAACCCTTCTTTCTATGAGTTACCTTGGTCATAGTACTTTATTACAGCTTCTTTATCTTATTATATTTGTGATAAACATGACAAAATAAAAATAAAACAAAACCCATCACATCCAGGCTGGGCAAGGCAACCCAACAGAAGGAAAACCCAAGAGAAGGCACACGTGGTGATATATTGGGTACCCTAATAAACTTGTCTGAGGATCAGAGGACAGAGCCAGCCACTAGCTTAGACATAGAGGTCAGGCAGTGGTGACACACCACTTTATCCCAGCACTTGAGATCTCATGCCTTTGCTTGGGAAGCACACATGACTTTAATCCCAGGAAGTAATATGGCAGGGCAGATAAAGGAAAAAGTCAGCCACTATATTAAACATAGAAGTCAGGCAATGGTAGCACANGCCTTTAATCCTAGCATTCAGGAGGCAGAGATCCATTCGGATCTCTGTGAGTTCAAGGCCACACTGGGAACAGAGCCAGGCATGGTGGCATATGCCTTTAATTCCAGCACAAACCATGGAGGTCTGGAGGTCTGTACAGACAGACAGGAAGTGATAGAGCTGGGCAGAAAGAGGAAGTGATATAGCTGGGTGGAGAGAAGAAGTAAGAAGGCAGGGACATCTTGTATAATATTAAAAGGACCAGCCTTATTGATATCATACTTCCCAGGGGCCCAGAAGAGAAACTACAAACGGCGAGATTAATTTTCGGGAAATGAATCTAAGTACACNGAATATGTTTGTCTACTTTATTTCTCTGGGATAGAATGCTATCTATACAGCTTCAGTTCTGTTCTCAAGCCTAGTTCCTTCCTGTTTAATTCTCTCTATATTTATCTACTGTCCCCTCTGAGTTCTATCTTAATTCTGTCCTCTAAATTCTGCCCCATCCAGGTCCTCCTCATCTCGTTCTTACCCATCCAGTTCTTTCTCATCTGGCTCTTCCTCATCTTCCATCCTGTCCTCAAGTTCTCTTTCTAGTTTTTCTGCTCTCCTCTCTCTTCTCTGTCCCTCTTCTTCATCTCCTGTCCTCTCCTCTAGTTCTACAATCTTCTCCTCTGAATAAAACTGCCTCTTTATCCCTTTGACCCTCATCTCGCCACGCTATCTCTGCTCCCACCATTTCTGGTGGGTGTGTTCGGTTGCTAAGCAACTTGGCTAGGCAACTTCCATCANAGCTACATGTACCTGTGAGTTAGAACCCTTTAGTTCTGAGTTGATTGTTAAGGGTGGATTTAAAACTAGAGATAAGACTTTGAAAGGAGAAAGTTAAGCTTAATTAGCACATCTGCCAGGTCTTCTCAAACAGATAGTCTGGATGCTTAAGTCTGTTCTTGGAGTACAGAGGTATCTCTGACAAGATACTTTGGTCTGGGGGAATGGTTCTGGCAGGATGTAACTAATGACAATAATTACAGGGAGGCTACTCAAGGTCCACCTATCGTAGGCAGTGACTCCGTGTGGAATTCAGCAGACTTGTAATGTGGTGATCTGGACTGTTATTTCTGTTAGTCCTTGAATGTGGTTAAGGTAGATACCTGATTCCGGTGCTAAAAGGAGGGAGAAACAGATGGGCCTGAGGGAAGGAAGTCTTTCCTGAGGTCATTCTCCAAATACCTCGAACGTATATGTCCAAAGAGTGATCAGNCCACACTGTTAGCTATTCTTGGAAAAAATCAATTGGGAAAGCTATGAAGGCACACATGATATTCATAACAGAAAACAGCCGATACATAACAAGCCAAATAGCACCAAATACTCCCTGGAATTTGGCTTCTTCTGAAGGAATTCCTTAATCTCTTCAGGTAGTGGCTTTGCCATAACCAGCTGAGTTCTTAAAATATATTCCTGCGGCCCGTAGCAGGAATAGAAAGGCATAAAGGGTTGGGTATACAGGAAGTAGGTCTCTTTGGAGGCTGAGGAGTTTGTGAGGTGAGGTTGGCTGTGGCTTGTCCTATTCTTCTGATCTCTCAGTTTTTCACCCCAATATCTAGTTCCTGGTTTTTTATTAATAAGACCGTTTAGCAATTCGTCTTACACACACCTACTCCAACAAGGTGACACCTCCTAATAGAGCCACTCCCTATGGGCCTATAGGGGCCATTTCCATTCAAAATACCACAAACAGCAAAGCTGGTCCTGTGCAGAAGCAGGCAGGGGTGCNNACACACTCTTCTGTTTCAGGAGATGTGATGGATGGTGAGGACCAGAGAGGTAAGGAAGAAAGCCCAGATCATTCCACCAGCAAAGTGTTTCCCAGTCTTTGAGAAACTGATGGTCCTTTCATTTCCTAAATGTCTGGTCTAAGCTAGGGAAAATGGTCCTTTAGGACAGTGGTCCTCAACCTGTGGGTCACGACCNCTTTGGAGGTTGAATGATCCTTTCACGAGGATCGCATATCAGATATCCCACCTATCAGGTATTTACATTACAATTCATAACAGTAGCAAAATTACAGNTACGAGGTAGCAATGTTATGTTATGGCTGGGGTCACCACAACACGAGGAACTGTATTAAAGGGTGGCAGCNTTAGGAAGGTTGAGAACCCCTGCTTTAGGGGATGATGCATGTTGTCTGAGGCCTGGAAAAAAANCATGAAATCTCAAAGTTCANGCTTACGATTTTCTTTGTTTAGATAAATAGATAATAGATAATAGATANATANNNNATANATANATANANAGAGACTCCAGTGCATTTTAAAGTGTCACATGCCTCCATTGCNTAANTTTACCTCAGGAGAGGCTGTCCCACTCCACCGTGATGGGCTGGAGATGGAAAGTCATGCATTTGTCATGCCAGTTGATGTCTCTATTAAAGTTAACAGTTTGTGCCTGAACAATCTACACATCATGCNGGCACTCACATGCTAGGAGTCAGAGCGCCTTTTACTTTATGTCGGGTTCTTTGGTTAGTTTCTGAGTCCCTGCATGTATGTGGGTGGATGAAATCCAAATGTGGTCATGAATGCTCTTGATTGAGTACTTTTATTCAGCAAAACTTAATGACTGGATTAAAAACAAAGCTTTTTTCTTATGAGAGGGAATAAAGTTTAATCATTACTGTTTTTCAGATCTCTTCCCCATTTCCCCCCACAACTAAAGCTTCTTATAGGGACTTCCATTTAAACATGAAAGGCACGAACCCACAATTAACAGTTTCCATACCCCTCCCCAAACCCCAAGAAAATGATGGAAAGTAATTTTAACAAAAGGTGTAAACAATGAACACAAAAACAAAAAGAACAGAGGGGCATCAAACACATTCACTGCAGTTTTAGAGGTTGTAAGCAAAATGGGAGCTAGCTGGCTGAGTCAGAAAGGTAGAGAGAGGACTCAGAAGTCTAAACATTTCTCCATGGAGAATCAAGAAGTGAGACGATTAGCGCCCCGGGGATGGGAGAAGGCTGCAGACAGACAGGCAAGGTCAGTAAGAGGAGGGGTTCAAAGTTCATACGCAGCATGGTCCATGCCTGCTTTCATCTCTCTACATCACTGATCAGGTGGCCCAGCCCCACGGAGGTCCACCGTGGACAAAACTTTGCTCTTANCCTAGAATCCAGAGTCTGGGATGCCAGGAGTAGTGGAAGGAGAGAGGGCTAAAAGTTCTGGGCTGGAAATGCGGATAAAGTCAAANGATAACCAAACACAGTTTGCCCAAATGTCACATTTCCCCACGGAGCCATCCATCATCCCCGCACGTGTCTTGCACGCGGCCTGCCATGGTAAGTGTGAAGCTGCACATGGCATCATCCGACCCTGTCCCCTCTTCCCGGCTCCTCCCCCTCCTCCTAGCCAGCAGNGCCCTGTCATTCTGTGCCCCTCCTCTTACTCTCGCGAGACTTGGGTCCACCCAAGCTGTGAAGAAGCCAGCATGGTGGGCGAAGGCTAAGTGGGGCGAGGCCTTCGGAGTTTCTCTGTGTGTCTCAGGAGGATCCCCAGGCTCCCGATTCTGTGGGTGTGGTGGTGGCAGGAAAAAAGGTGAAGTGACTTAGGGTGGGAAGCCTGAGGAGAGCCAGGGGACTTCGTGAAGGCCGGCCTCCCGGAAGTAGGGACTTCCACGAGGAGGAGGAGGAGGAGCAGAAGCGTAGATGGGGGAGAAGCAGGTGGAGCCGCAGGACTTCCTGAGAAACTTCCGGGGGTACCTGAGTGGGCAGACCTGCCAGGTGAATGCACTGGCCTGGGACATGGCGGGGCAGGCTCGAGGCCCTGGACTCGCAGGGGAGGCCCTGGATGGGAACCCGGTGCTGATGCTGGAGGACTTGGAGAGGACCTGGGACGGGAAGCTGCAGTGCCCGTACTGCAGCTACGCCAGCGAGAGGACGGAACGGATAATGGAACACATCCGCATCCACACGGGCGAGAAGCCGCACCGGTGTCACCTCTGCCCCTTCGCCTCCGCCTACGAGCGGTACCTCGAAGCCCACATGCGCTCCCACACCGGAGAGAAGCCGTACAAGTGTGACCTGTGCGCCTATCGCTGCAATTACAGAAGCAACCTGTCCCACCATCGAAGGCGCAGGCATAATTTGTTACCGCTGACGGGGCCCAAGGCCTCCTTCACCAGCATGAAAATGTGGGGAGGCTTGCAGAATAAAAGCAACGTGGAGGACAGCAAACGAGGGGTGCTCGTCACCTTAGGTCCACCTTCTATGGTCGTTCAGAAACCAGGCTACCCGAGTGATTATACCCACAAGGCCCCAAGTGTTCAGAATGACTTCTATGACAGTATAGATAAAACTTCAGTTTGCGGACTGCCGAGGAACTCGGAAGAACTCTTGCTTGTGGACAATCCTTTGAATCAGGTGTCTAGTCTAGCAGGATGCTTGTCTAGGTTGCCACCTGAAAACCAAACCCCCGCCTCCGCTGATGTAGACTCCAGCCTAGAAGAAAATTCTTTCATGATTCAACAGCCCTCTGCCCAAGGGAGTGTCCCACAGAGCTCCCCCACAGTCCTCGAGCCTCCTCGGCCACCGTTTAGTCAGAGGGACTGCAGTCCATTTGCAGGGCCCAGCGGCCAGCCAAGTGGCCAGACTGGTACCTCCATCCTTGGAAACAGCCAGCCAAGCACTCCGGCCCTAACCTTGCCGGTGGAGGAACCTCAACTTCTTTACCACTGCCAGCACTGTGACACGTACTTTGCAGACAATGTCCTTTACACTATTCATATGGGATGCCATGGGTATGACAATCCTTTTCAGTGTAACGTATGTGGACACAATTGTAAAAACAAGTATAATTTTGCCTGTCATTTTGCAAGAGGCCAACATAACTAGAGCTGAGAACAACCAATCGTATCTTTACCCAGTTTAGCCTTTCGGGGGTGATTATAATTTGCTTTTGGTTACTCCTGGCAGGGCATTTTCTAATTTAAAGCTTATTATGTATTATAAGATATAAATTTGATTTGATGGTGGAAACGGCTGCCCTCCTGCATTCACCCCCCCCCCAGTTCCCTCTCCCCTTTTTAAATAAAATTTGATCTGGTCAAGGTTAATTAGACACTAGAATATTACCTTTTTCTTTCAGCAAGTTCTGTGAGAATTGAAGTCCAATCATAATCTTACCAGGTGTTTAGTTAAATTTTTCCTTATTTATGTCCCTTTAGGCTTAAAGGATTGTTCACATTCTTGGTATTTCTAATATTCATTGCACTTAGATATTATTTCTGTCGTAATTCAAAATAGTAGAATAATTTTGCTTCTGTAAAGCTGATAGACCCTATTTCTGTGCTGATAATAACTTTGAAGTTGCCATTAGTTGAAGTATTGTCTAGTCCCTATACTTAAATTGGACTAGGAGTTTCCTTTCAGCTGGAAACAGTAAGGTTGTCTCAGTGTAGTAACTGTTTTTTTTTTTCTACATAGGGAATATAAAACAATTTTTTGAAGTTATAAAAATAGGTAAAAGTTCTGAAGAGAAATGAAATGCAGGACCAAGTTTCTTTTAGCCTAAATTGTTTAATATTTATAATACCTATGGAGTCAATGTCTCATTTTAAAATACCTATGGAGTCAGTGTCTAATTTAGATATGTTCATAACCCATTGAGCTGCTTATACTTCAAGTTTATTTTTTAAAGCCAGAGGAAAGGTAGCAGAGTATTTTTGTACAATGTGTGCAATTTCACTTTCTCAGTTAAATTCTTCATTGAGACATGACTGGTGTTAGTTGAGATTGGTAATTGTAGCGAGACTCTGTGTTTCCCATTCTTTTGATGACCAAAAAAAAAGATACAATGGAATTCATGCATTTTAAATTGTAGCCATTCTCCAGGCCCTTCCAAGGCAGTGAGTGACCCCACCAGTGCCTGAACTGTGAACTTCAGGCCTTTAAGACTGTGTTGTGTAGATTAAGTTATTGATGCTGCCATGTTTGTGCAACTCTGATACAGCAACCACAAAAGCTTCGTGCAGGCTTCTGGGAAAAATCTGATTTTCTGCTTTCTGTGCTTCTTACTGAGAGCGAAGCACCCTCTGGACTCTTCTGAGCAGGCACACTAAAGCTGAGCCAACCCACTTCCTGGGCGTTCCTCTTTTGGCCTCTAGGAAAGCTCCTGACAAACTCTGAAGGCACAGGATGAGCCCCAGCCTGTGTTACACTGCTTGGGCACCCAGGGCCCATAGAATCCATGATAATCATTCCTCTATTGCAGGCCCCACCCTGACTGTGGGAGGCTACCTAGTGTGGAGACATCAGGTAGGTTCTACTGTCTTGTAGCAGCAGCAGAGCTTATTCCAGGGAGGTACCCACAGAGGAGATGAGCTGGTAGTCCTGCCTCATATTCCACAGACCACATTTATATCTGCATCCCTCAACTACCCGTACAGCACAGCAGGTGCCTGCTGCCCCATTCCTTTGACCACCCGTCAGAG
Source organism: Neotoma lepida (assembly GCA_001675575.1). Taxonomy (NCBI): domain Eukaryota; kingdom Metazoa; phylum Chordata; class Mammalia; order Rodentia; family Cricetidae; genus Neotoma; species Neotoma lepida. The sequence continues at coordinate 119,881 of LZPO01076048.1, read as the reverse complement.
CCAGGCTAGGAATGGCTTCTTTCTGGCCTCTCTTTCCACCTCATGTGGGCTTCTGTGAGCTCTGACTTCACTGTTTAATGGTCATATCTGTGCCCCTTTTATGCCCTTCCTGACAGAAGCCCGACCCATTCAAGTTCCTTAGTCTCCAGGGCTCCCAAGGAGCCCTCTAATTGGAACTGTGGAGTTAATAGCTACTGATTTCTTTAGATTTTTTTTTCTTTGTATTCATAGCACATGTTGTGAGACTGAATGATGTCTCACTCGTATTCTTATGTTGAAATTCCCTGAGCTTATGAACATGGCTGGATTCAGACCTAAAGTCTTTAGAGGAGCCAGGTCAAATGAGGTCACGTGGATGAGTTCTAATCTGATATGACTGATATCCCTATGAGGAGAGGAGCTTGAGACACATATCTGCACAGATGCTTGGCCAGGGAAGAAAGGGAGAGGCTGACGAACGCCTGTAAGCAAAGGACAGAGGCCTTGGAAGGGACTGGACTTGACTGCATTTTGTTGTCAGGTTTCTAGTCCCCAGCACTATGAAGAAGTCCATTTCTGAGTTAAAGCGTTCTGGGCTGCAGCAGTGAATTGCTAAGGCAGCCCAGCAAGTTGATGAAGTTCACTAGTGTTTGTTTTTGTTTGATGTTTGCTTTGGTTGTTTTTGAGGCAGGGTCTCACCATGTAGTCCTGGTTGGACTGGAGCTCACTGTGCAGACCAGCTTGTCCTGTAGCTCACAGAGATCCATTTGCCTTTGTCTTCCTAGTACGGGGATTAAAGGTGTGTGCTGTTTTCTTTTTTAAGGAAGACAACTTCCTAAGGAGACAGAGGTGCAGAGGAGAAGGAAANACATGTAGTCCCAGGACCCTGGGTTTTCTAGCTCGGTGCAGTGAGAGAGTGATTTCCTAGGTTTACCTAGTTTTTCGTGTATTAGATTTTATTAGTGCTTCCTTTGGAATGTACCATAGCATCTACTTTATATTTTCTGGTAGACTGCTACCTACTCACAGTACTTGGTACATTTTCCTTAGCTGCTTTGGTAATTTATTACGTGATAAATGCCACAATAAGCTATTGAGTAAGATTGAGTGGCCTCACAGGCTGGAGCCAGGTTGTAGAGGGATGCTGAGTTTCTCCACCCACATATCCTCACTGTTGGTCCTTAGCACTGAGGTCAGTAAAATGAGGAAAGTGACATTTAGGAAACTGAGTCACAGTTAAAGCATCAAAGTCTCTTATTTTATTTTTATACTTGAATTTATCTACCATAGTAAAAAATTAGGTCAAAGAATCCACTTTCACTACCATTTATACTTCAGGGTAGAGGATTGATCCGAACTAGGCCCTCTGAATGTGGGTGACAGTATTGGGACCCCTGGTGCATGAACTGGCTTTTTGGAGGGATGCCTTGCCTATGGAGGGATGCCTTGCTCAGCCTTGATGCGGGGGGGGAGGGGCTTGGTCCTGCCTCAACTTGATATGCCAGACTTTGTTGACTCCCATGGGAGCCTTACCATCTCTGAAGAGTGGATGAGGGGTGGCATATGGGGGCCTCTGGGGGAGGAGCTGAAGGAGGGGACACTGTGATTGGTATGTAAAATGAAAAAAAAAATTTTTTAATTTAAAAAGAAAGATCTCGCTAACAGTAATGGCTGACAATTGCCTTTGAAGGCTGATTCTCTCCTAGTCTTTCTACTCTGGGAGTTGGTCTGTGAGGCTCACTGCTCCTCCACTCATGGCCCCCCTGCAGCCTTACCAGGTTCTTTAACAGACTGTGTGCTGATTCACAGACCTCCCTCCAGCCCTGAGTTCACACCTGACTGACTTCCCAGGCACTGGGTATGAAATTGTTCACTGGACATCCCCACCATATTCCTCCTANTGCCTCAAGCTCCCCTTGCCCAGAGTATCTTGTAAACCTGCTTGTACATTTTTCCAATTGTTGATGTTTGTTCCCTTCCTTCCTCCCTCTTTCCACCTCTCTTTGCTTTTTAAGACAAAGTCTTAACCTGTAGCCCAAGCTGACCAGGAACTGAGGGTAATCCTACCTCAGTCTGCAATTACCTCAGTGTGCTGGAATTACAGGCATGAGCCACCAATTCAGCCATTACTGTCTCTCTGAGATGCCAGTTACCAGAGACCAAATCACCCCAGCACNTGAATCCCATGCTCTGCTTCCTTCCATCTCACATCTTGCCACTCACCAAGCTTATTCATTTTACTTCTTTCATGTTGAATATTCAGAATACTCAAAAATGTAGTTTGTTTCCCCAGTGCTAAGACATGTAAACCAACAGAAAACAGTGTGAAACAGGACAAAGACAGCATTCGACACGGTTGAAAGTCAGAGCAAGTAAACACATTTGTAGGCAGTTGGCTAGAAAGTAGAGCTTGCGCTGGGCAACTGGCAAAGGACCCCAGCAGTTTTTAAAAATGCATCTCTTTTAACTAAATAACCCATCTTTTAGAAATTTGTCCTAGTGAAGTAAGTTGAGAAATACAGGTGTTTCCATTTTGGTTTACTAGTTTTTCATAAACACTAAAAGGCCATAAATATCATCAAGCCCAAACAGCCTGAGTGAGGGATTTGTTTAATGCACTATGTTAAAATTGTAAGTTTTGGCACCACTAATGGTTATGCAAGGTGTGTGTTTACCAACTCCAGTCAAACCTACTTGTGTTTTATATGCAAAGAAAGGTTGCAAGACAGTGTATAGATGATGAACACACTCGATATAAATATGCAAGACCAGCTGGAAAATGGAGGTGATTTCGTAGAGAATAAATTTTTTTCATGCATCTTCTGTATTTGCTCGTTCTTTCCCCTAACAAGCAAGACCTAAGAGGAAGACGCTCTTTATTTATTTATTTATTTATTTATTTATTTATTTATTTATTTAGGTACTGGGGTTCTTGTGGGTCCTGAGCTCTTTCCTGTAGTGCTAGAGACTGAACCTAGAACCTTGTAAGTGCTGGGCTATTGCTGCACTCCAAAGCTGCACACCAATACTGGAGTTTAAAAAAATACATATTTATTTTATNTGAATATATATGTGCCAGAGTGTGTGGATGTGCACCATGTTTGTTCAGAAGCTCTTGGAGGTCAGAAGAGGCATTGGGTTGTGTGGAACTGGAGTTATAGATGGTTAGGAGCCATCATGTGGATGCTGGGAACTGATCCCAGGTCCTTGGCAAGAGCAGTCAGCTCTCTTTAACTGCTGAGCTATCTCTACAGCCCCAACACTGGGATTTTTACTTACTAGGTACAATTGCCCATTCCTGAAGGCTTCAGGGATTTTGTAGACCGACTGCTTTCTTTTCTTGCTATGTATGACCTGACCTTTCACAAAACACCTCACTCGTATTTCTCAGTTGCACAGGTTGGAGTGGTACCACAAAGCTCTAGGTGAACTTGGCTCTTTCATGTGGGGGTCTTGAGGTACCAGTCTGTGGCTTCTTGGGAATCTACTTCTACACTGAAAAGCTGGGGCAGTGTCGTAGAGAAAGGCATCTGGCCTCTTTCCTGCCCTAAGCTCTGTGTCTCCTCATCTGTCCGTATCTTGCTGCTATGTGTGATTTTGTGTGTTTATTCAGCGGCTGCCCTCAGTAGGACTCCTAGGGATGTCTGACTCAGAGCTTCAGGCAACCTCCCAGTGAGTCTGTCCTTAGCTCCTGCTGTTCACCTTCGACTGTGTCTTCTTAGCAGCCTCCTGCTAAGCCTCTTTGGGCTCCTCTAACACTGCAACTCTTGAGCCCTTCCAAGCAACTACAAGAATAAGTTAACAGTTTATTAAAAATTGATTAAGAGACAGGAAGGAGCCAGGGCTCCAATATCCCCTTCATGCACATCCCCACTGTATTTCCTCCTAGTTGGTCCTTNTTCCCGAAGTTTCCACCATCTCCNGATAGCACCACCACCAGGGTACCAATCTTTCAACANATGAACATTTTGAGGTCTAAATCATAACAAAATCATGTCAAAAATACAACGATGTTAACATCTTAGAAGTCCTTTGCCTGCGTCTACAGTTACAAACACGTTTCTAAATTTAGTGTGACAACCCTCTCCATGCTTTCCCACAAACTACACATTTTTAGTCTGCTTAACAAAACATACTATTTTGTGTGTATTNTAGGACTAGTTTTTTCTGAATAGAGAATTACTGAGATTTTATTGTGTGGATGTATATAGCTGTATTTATGTTCAGTGTATAGGGTAGCATCATTTGCATATATCTGAATTATTTGTAATTTTACCATTGAAGAATATTTATATTATTTTTAGATTGTTGAACTTTTTCTGTTAGTAAAAATGATTTATTTATGTGTGTACATGTACACATGTCAGTGTGTGTGTGTGTGTGTGTGTGTGTGTGTATAAGTCAAAAAACAACTTCTTCTCTCTACCTGCTTTGGCATGGCTGTTGCCCACATGAACTCACAGCAGCTGATTATCTGTACCAGACTTGCACAAGATTGGGTCTATTACATTCCATCATGGAGGGAGGAAGGGACTCATGAGGTGTCACCCTTCCCTGAGGATTAGGCAGTTAACAGTTGCTGGGGGAGGGGCTCATAAGCCCCACTCCTCTCTGAGGATCTTTAGGCTGGCTACTGATTGGAGGAAGGAGGGAAATACTCTTTACTGGTGTAGCCACTGGTGAANTACCCATGCTGCTGGAAATAACCTCATCCATGCTCATGTAAACAGTCTTAACACCCACTGGATCGTGAAGGAAGCAGGGAAAGGAGGGAGAAAGAAGAGAGGTAGGATAATAGGAGAGGGACTAGCTGGTAAGAGGGATGGGGAGTTGGTCACACTATTGCCTTCAGACAGTGAGTGCATGCATGATAGTTCTCTGCCCAGTTACCCAGCACAAGCTCCCCTCCCCTGGGATTGGTCCCAATCACAGTTAAGATGGGTCTTCCCACGTCAATGAACTCAAGCAAGACAATCCCTTTCAGGAGTTCTAAGAGGCTAACCTTAGTCTAGACAATCCCTCACAGGTATGCCCAAGTGACAGTTGACGACACTTGTCCATCACAGTCTTTATGTCTTATTTTGAAGGACATTTCCTCACCTCAAGATCATGAGCAACTTCCATATTTAATGTTTTGAAATCTTGCCCTTTTACATTAAAGCTTTAATTTAGCAAGTGAATATGAACAGGGAAAGACAAACCNATTAAAATGATAAAGACTGAGNTCAGAAGTTTGGTTGCATGTACTTAGATTGCCAAAGTCCCAAACCAGTCTGTGACTTGGCTTGGCTGTAAAGTGGAGGAGTGGAGGACTCGATAGCCATTCTGCTTTCAATTCTTTTAATTCCAGTGTTTTCTTACATTTCCAGTTTCCTTTTTTGAGAGGATCGCTTTCCTTATAGCCTTGGCCGTCCTGGAATTAACTATGTAGACCAGGCTGGCCTCAAACTCACAGAGAGCCTCCTGCCTCTGTGCCACCACACCTTTAATCAGATTTCACATTATGAGTCACCTTTTACTGTCTTTAGGNTCAGCTGTCAGGCTTTGCCTAGAAATATTTTTATTTTGCTTTTGTTCNTGAAAGATATTTTTAGGTTGATAGTTATTGCAGTTATCATTGAAATATTTTTNTTCTGCCACCTGGACTCCATTGTTGCTACTGGGAAATCTAAGAGCCACTGCCTGCACTGGGTAGCAACAAGACTTTACATACAGGGTATCCTTCCCAAACTTGTTAGAAGTAATGATTGAGTTCTCTAAAGTTGTAGTAAACAAACACACTCAAATCATTGTAAACTCTACACAACAACAATGAATTATCAGAAAGGGAAATCAAGAAAAAAATTCCATTTACAATAAAACATTAAAAATTTATAGAAATAGATTTAACCAAAAAACCAAGAGAGTTTCTTTCCCAGGGCTGGAGGTTAGTCTAAGGCCTTGTGTGTTTGAGGCCAGGGCTCTACCACACAAGTGAGCTACATCCCTGGCCCAGACAAAGGCTTGATAGGAAACCTAAAACGTGAAGACTTAACAAGTCACAAACAGATGATTTATGAATTGGATTGGAATTGGATTAATGTCTATACTACCCAAAAGGATCCATAGATTCAAAGCAATAATTTTTTAATATTTATTGTATTATTTTGTGTGTATGAGTGTTTTGCCTGCATGTATGTCTGTGTACATGCGCATGCCTGGTACCTGAGGAGGCTGGGAGCTTCCATATGCTTGCTGGGAATTGAACCTGGGTTTTTTGTAAGAACAACAAGTACTCTTAACCACTGTGCCAACTCTCCAGTCCCTAAAGCAGTCATCATNAAATTTTCTTTTTTTTTTTCTTTTTTTTTTGAAACAGGGTTTTACTGTGTAGCCCTGGATGGCTTGGAATTCACTATGTAGACCAGGATGGCCTCAAATTCATAGAGATCCACCTGCCCCAGCCTCCCAAGTGCTGGAATTAAACAGCTAGACTGCAGTCAACTAATTTTAAATAAGCAACTGAGCAGAGTCAGTGGGGAAATATTCTCTTCAGTAAACTTTACTGAAAAAGCTTGATATCCACATGTAGAAGAACAAAATTGGACTTTTTCTCATATTGTGTAAAAATTTCAAGTATCACAATGGATAAAGTCAAAATGTATAAGCTGAACTATTAAAAGCTAGTTTATGAAAAATGCTTTTTGACATTTTTAAAGATTTATTTATTTTTATTTTATGTGCATGTATGTCTGTGTGAGGGTGCCAGATCCCCTGAAATGGGAGTTACAGACAGTTGTGAGCTATCATGTGGGTGCTGGGAATTGAACCCAGGTCCTCTGGAACAGCAGCTGGTGCTCTTAACCACTGAGCTATCTCTCTAGCACCCTGGGCAATCATTTTTTTTGGGGGGGCACTGATATGAACCCACAAACAAACTCAGAACAGAGAAATGAGTTCTCCTGCACTACAAAGGAAATAGAGTGGACAACATACAGAAAAAGAGAAAGAATTGGCAAAGTAGAAGCCTATATGGGATTAATATTTAGAATATAGATAAAATTTAAGTATTACAGCAGTGAGAAAAATAATACAATTTAAATAATGGGATGGTTTCCAAAAGATAACACGGAGGTCTAGGGATGTAACTAAGTGGTAGAGGGTTTGCATTTGTGAGTCCTTGGGTTCACTCAATAAAAGAGGAGGGAGAGAAAGGGGAGACACAGGAAGGGGGAGAATATAAATGGCTAACATATATAAACATTGTTAACATCTTTAATCATTATGGAAATTAGAATGAAAACCACTGTGAGGTACTGCCTCACACCTGTTATTAAAAACGTTAAAGGTAACTGTTGGTGAGGATGTAATAATAAGGGAACTGCTGTACAGTTATTGGGGGAATACAATTGGGCACAGCAATTATGGAGAATGGTATGATATTTCAAGTCATTAAAAATGGAGCTGCTATGTGAACCAGTCATAGCACTCCTGGGTGTATACCCTAAAAGAAATGAAGTTTGTGTGTTGAGGAGATATTGTACTCTGTTAACAGCTAAGATACAGAAATCAACCTTTGTTCACTGACAGATTAATGAATGAAGGAAGTATATGTATATATACAGTATAATTCATACACAGTGGAATGTAACTCAGCCTTGGAAAATAATCTCATCTATGACAATATAGGTGACCTTGGAAGACACAATTCTAAGTGAGGTAATCAAGGCACGGAAGTACAAACACTGCACGATATCATATATGTTAGCCTATTTTATTCTATTGCTGTGATTAATATTCTGAAAGCACCTTAGGAAGGGAAGGGTTTTTATCAGCTTAGCCTTCCTGGTCACAATCCATTGTTGAGGGATGTTAAGGCAGGAACTCAAGCAGGGCAGGAACTTGAGGCAGANACCATGAAGGAATGCTGTTTGTTGGCTCGCTCTCTGGCTCTTGCCCAGCTAGCTTTCTGATACAGCCAAAGCCCTCCTTCCTAGGTGTTAGTATTTTGTTTTGCAGCGCTATGGTTACCGTGCGAGAAAAGGTCACGAGGCACGACAAAACCCAGTATCAGAGCTTTATTAGAAAGTGGGGGGAGAGAGAGAGAGATAGAGAGACAGAGAGAGAGAGAGAGACAGAGCGCGTGCGGCCGCACATGGAGAGAGAGAGAGGAAGAGAGAGACAAGGAGAAGGAGGAAGAGGCGGGATTCCCTTTGCACACGCTTGAAGTGCGAATGTGAAGTTAATTAGCTGGGGAGTGGCCAGGAATTCCAACACTAAGTATGTTGCTACACACAGTGGGTTGGGCTATTCATATCAACCATCAATCCAGACAGTCTCTCACAGACATGTCCACAGGCCAATCTGATCAAGGTGAGTCTTCAATTGAGAGTCCCTCTTCCCAGGTGACTATGGGTTCTGTGAACTTG
>LZPO01076048.1:70202-97807 GCA_001675575.1 Neotoma lepida | reverse complement strand
TGCCTAAGCACATTTGCTCAGCACTTGTGGTTGTGTGTCTTTACATAACAGTTTCACCAGTTTACAGCAAGGGGCAGCTAAGATTAGTGTTGGGAAGAGAAATCTAAGGGCGCTGGTTGATTGTCTCTGTGAAACATACAGAATAGCATTGTGCTTCCGGACTGACCAGTGTAGAATCAGCCCTTCACATTCAGTGTTCATGNGCAGAATCTTACACAGATAACTTCTCTATCCAGAACTATTTGAGACTCAGGTAAAACCTGGCTATGTGTGAACACTTTGTCATATAAAAGAGGTCCCTGTGCTGACCTGCACAGGGAGATGGTAAATCAGTTCCTTCTAAGGTATGTTATGCTTGATTATATTAATGTTCCATGATATTTCACCCTTTCCTCATATTTTTGGTGGTTTATGAAGCAACACTCTCTAGATTTCATTGCAAATGGAAAGTTGGCATGGAAACTCTCTATCCAATTACTCCTGTATACATTTGGAAACAAATCTTTTTATTTTTTGGAATTTTTTTACAGGAGGCGATAAAAATAGGAAATTTCAGGTTTCAGATGTTTTATTGCATTCTTGTAGCATAATAACAGCTTCATTAAAAATAATTCCACAATACAATGTGGACGTTGTGAGGTGCTTAAGGCACTTGGGCCAGCTTTCTCTGCAAAGTGTCGCGTGCAGGGAACTTGGGCTGGTTCATAGTTTATATTGCATCCGATCGCTAAGCTTTTGTAAGGTATTGGGTTACTGCTCCCAAATGCATGATCATAAGGGCAAAAGAGACNGCCAATGNTCCTGCTGCAGAGGATGGAGGCTCAGGACTCTTTCTAGCTGAGATGTCTCCGCAAGGTGCTGGAGTCAGCTTCCTTCAGCTTGTGGGAAGGGCAGAAGCCAGCTCTGGGGACAGGCTCCTCTCTGCAGTGTCCTGTTTGGTTGCTGGAAGGAAACATAGTGAGGGTAAAGGTGACTCTTTCTCCTCTGAATTTGGAAAATGACTTTCACAGACGATGAGCCCGAGATGGTGGGAAGGAACCTAAAAAGGCATCTGGTCCAGAAGGGATTTTGTTAGTCCACTCTCCTTTCCAGCCTCTGGGCCCCCAAACAATGCTCTAGTGTCTCCAGCAGTGGGGGAACTCTGTCTCCACAGGCACTGCCTTCTGTCTGGGAACAGCCCCAGCATTGGAGTTCTTCCTGATGTGAGGCTGAGATCTGTCTTCGTTCAGCTTCCACCCATTGTTCCTAGCTGCCTGCTTCAGATTCACAATTGCACTTTCCACCCCACAACAATTCAGCTCTCAGAAGGCAGTAGGCGGAGTGGGAGAATGAGCTGTGTAGACAGAGCAAGGCCTGATCTCTCTGCCCCTTGGTCTCCTCTACTGTGAAGTGGTGCTTATGGACCTGACCGTTCCAGGGTTCCAGGGTGTTGGGAAAGTGTGATCAAGGCTCCAGAGCCTCTCCTGGCAAAGAGCAAAAGCCAGCAGCAGAGGATCATCCATGTCTTTCTTTAGAGTCTAGGCTCCGTGTACTCATGCATTCATGTCTGTTGTAGTTTGGGACTCTCGGCTTCTTTCTTTCTTTCTCATTAGCCTTGTCTTACCTACATATTTCCTATCTTTTCTCAGAGGTGTTGCCCGCTGCAGAATGTGGGGGAACTCTGCCTAGAGCTAGTCACCAAACCCAGCTTGGTCCTCAGAGTTGTTCTCTGGTAAGATACCCACTGCTGAGCAGCTGTCTGCGGAGGAGGTCACAGGGATTTCAATGAGTAAAAGAAGGTGGAGGTTTTGAAACGCTAATACACCATTGAAGAGCAGTGCACTGATTTTATTGGTCCTTCTATCAGACACTTGCCCATTCCGTATGTCACCTGAGTGATCTGATGTCTATTTTCCCAGCAAGGAAATGGAACTTTGAGAATGTAAGAAACCCAGTTAGGTAAGGATGCTAGCTCCTGCTCTCTGCCGGCTGCCAGTCCAGTTTCATTCACCAAGGTGGATGTTCTTGGCCCCCTTTGACCTTTCAGTATCTTATTCTAGCCTCCTTCTGTCTTAGTGTTCTATTGCTGTGAAGAGACTCCACGACCATGGCAACTCTTATAAAAGAAAGCATAAATTGGAATTAGCTTACAGGTTCAGAGGTTTATTCCATTATCATGGCAGGAAGTCCTGTGGCATGCAGGAAGATATGGTACTAGAGAGGGGCCTGAGAGTTCTCCATCAGGATTGGCAGGCAGCAGAGAGGGAGAGGGGGGAGGGAGAGAGAGGGAGAGAGGTGAGAGACTGAGCCAGTCTTGGGCTTTTGAAATCCCAGTGGCATACTTCCTCCAACAAGGCCACACCTCCTAATAGTGCTATTCCCCGGTGACCAAATATTCAAATCTGTGAGCCTATTGAGGTCATTCCTATTCAAAACACCACAGCTTCTTCTAGCCTTTGTCCTCCTTTCCNGGTATGACAGAAAGCAGCAGGGATGAGGGGATAGACTTTCTGTCTCCTTAGCAAAATGCTGGGAGGCTTTTGAAAACCCTACANGGGATTGAGATCCTCTTAGTTTCTCTTATTTTATTTTGTTCTTTGTCGTAATGAGAGTGAACCTAGCATACACATGCTCTAGCCAAGTGCTCTACCACTGAGCTACGTCCCAGCCCCCTCTTCCCTTTTGATTTTGAGACAGGGTCTTTTTAAGTTTCCTATGCTCACCTTGAACTCACGCTGTAAAGCAGACAGGATTTGAACCTGTGATTCCCCTGCCTCAGCCTCCTAAGTAACAGAGAGGACAGGCCTGCCCAGGTCAGGCATGTCACTTAACACTGAATGGCAAACGACTGCATAGTTGGCATTTTTCTTTGGGCTGCCAACCAGCTCCCAAATAAAGACACAGAGACTTCTTAGTAATTATGAAAGCCTGGCCCTTAGCTTAGGCTTGTCCCACTAGCTCTTATAACTTAGTTTAACCCGTTTCTATTCACCTACATTTTTGCCTCAGGGCCTCTTACCTTTCTTTCATTCTGTATGTCTTGCTTTCCTACTTCCTCCATGTCTGTCTGGCTGGCTGGCTGGCTCCTGGTGTCTCCTTGGTGTCTCCCTTTCTCCCTCTGTCATCCTCTGTCTAAACTCCTCCTACTTACTTTCCCTGCCTGGAAGTCCTGCCTATACCTTGTTCCTTGCTATTGGCCATTCAGCTTTTTATTAGACCAATCAGTGCCTTAGGCAGGCAACACATCTTTACATAATTAAACAAATGCAACACAGCTTTGCATAGTAAAACAAATATTCTGCAACAACTATGTTAGTTACAGCCCAAGTCAGGGGTCTCCAAAAAACACAGCCAAGAGGAGATCAATCTATGTTTTTATGTATGTGAAGGAGGAGTGAATGGGGCATTCGTTCATGAGATTATGGAGACTGGGAAATCCCCTGCCCACTATGTACAACCTGAAGAACAGTGAAATCGGGTGTTATGACCCATNCCACTATGAAGGCTTGACAACACGGGAGCCATCTGAGGGTGTGAATCTGTGAATCCCAGTCCAAGTGGGGAGTGAGATGAGATGCCTCAACCCAAAGTTAGAGGGAGGCAAAAAGGGCTAAGTCTCCCTTTCCTCTGCCTCGCTCTCTCCACATCCCCAAACAATCAGATGATGTCTGTGCACATGGGTTAGGGCCCCTGCATTACTGAGCCTTCATGTTCAAATGTCAGCCAACTCTGGGAATACCTTAGCCACACCCAGGAAATGCAATATAAGAACCCTATAACCAGTCAAGTAGTATCAATGGCCACAGTTATTTTTGAGGTAATTCCAGTGTGAGCCCCATTCAAGCACCATAGAAGTCAGGAGTGAAAATGACTTGCATGAGGAGGTGAACCAGTGCTNCAAGGCCAGTTTGATCTGCCCTTTTGTGGAGCAGTGANGAATCCCACAAGGAGCCGACAGTGCTTCTTCTCTGCTCATTTTTGNNGGTGTCCACTCTCACTGTTGTGCAGTNTGTGCATGGGGAGACAGACGTGAACCTCCAAACACAAAGGCCATCTTAAAGCAGGTCACAGCTGTCCTACATAGCTGGTCCCTAGAGAGCTTCCTCCGTGCATTGCTCCATTTCTGCTTTGCATAGGTCTCCTTGTTCACATCCAGCTCTCCTGAACATTCTCTTAGATAGCATGTGGATCTTCAACACCCAGGGGGTGGTTCACAAGATGAACAGAATTGCCATTCCTTTGTTAAAACTACTACACTATCGGTATCTCTGGAGTCTTTTAACTTCCCTCCAAATGGAGATTTTTTTTCGTATCATTTGANAAACATTAAAATTTAAAAATACAATAGAATCCCAAACCATGCTTAANCATTTAATAATATATACAAGGCAAGTGGTTATGAAAGACAAGATGCGCCCGTGGCCACTGCTCCATATAAAGAGACTGTAAAGCAATAAGCTCTGAACATTAGCAAGGAAAGCAGGATGGGAGACTGTCCAGAGCCTAATAAAATCTCCTCTTTCTTCATGTTGCTTCTTTTCCAGGGCATACAGAAACAAGCATGATAATATATTTTGCCTATAGGTGCCAAAACTTGTATTGTTCCCTTTCAGACACTTTCCTTTGTTGTGTTTAGGAACAAATGTCCGGCAATGAGGNAGAGAGANAGCNACTGGATTAAAAAACGGTTTCNTGGGACTTGCAATAATTTCATGACGCTACCAGAAGCTTTTTCTTGTGTCTGAATGTGGGCCTGTGCTTTTATCTTTTGCAGCCAGGAGCTCTGTTCCTGGACAGTTGTGGTACCCATTAGCATGTGGACAGTAAAGGGCTGGCATCTTCCATAAGGATGCCAAAGGGATTACAGAGATGTGAGTCCACTTGGGGAAACCNCAAGGGATAGTGCCAGAGCCCAGTGCTAATAAATCAATGTTACTGTCTCTTGATCTGAAGGGACTGGAGTCAGAGGGATGGTGTATGTGGGTGGTTCCTGGGACCGGGGGGAGTCTTTGTAGAGAAGGCTACAGTTAGAGGATCAGAAGTTTCCCAAAGGAGGAGGAGCCCAGCCAGCTTTAGGTAACCTTGCTGGAGAGACCAAGAGGCTGGAGATTCCATACCCTCTCCCATCTCTGCCAGGACTCCTCACTGACCTAGCATGATAGCAATTTCAAGAGCACAGGAAAGCAGCTTTCTTTAGCAGAGATTGGGTGAAGGTGGCGGCGGGGGCAGCTTAGATGGGCAACCTAGCTGCCTGGAACCACCTGAGGAGCTGTAAATATCAAGGCAGGTAGAAGCAGGTGTACCCTGTTGAATGATATGAATTGTGGGAGTTAGGGATTATGCTCTAGTGGAATCATATTCATGATATTTTTCTCTTTGAATCAAGACTGAAAACACTCTACAACTGAAAATCATTGCTTATTCATTATTCATTGTGTGTGTGANAGAGAGAGGGAGGGAGGGCGAACATGTCAGTGTGTGTGTTTGGGGGGTGGGGTGAAAGGGAGAGAGGGAGGTATGGAAAGGCAGCAAGAGCTCCTGTCTGAGCCTCTACATAATACACTGGAAACTTGGCCTAGGCTGGAGGTGGGGTAGGTCTAATGTTCCCCCTCCTTGCATGGGAGAGAAGATAATGAGATGGGTTCAGGGCAATTTCCTGGAACTGGGCTGGTGGATTCCCACACATGGTGTGATTTAAAGCTGAAGAAGTCAGACTTTGGAATTGCTTTGGGAATGATTGTCATTGTTTGGTCCATGCCTTTTGAGTTAGACTCTAGANCGGGGAGAACAGGGTCCACCCTGAAGGAAATNGTTGTGGTTCCTCACAATGAGTTAGTTCTAGGCTGAGAGGGACCTCAACACGGAGCTGAGAGGGAGTAAAGTCTGGAGTCCGAGGTTAGTAGCTAACAGGATTTTGATAGATGGAGGTAGGTGTGGTGTTCACTGAATGTGCCTTGGACAGGGTGTCCCATCTTGTAGCATAGTTGTCTGCATGAAGTAATGAGATAGATTGCTACCCAGAAAACTCTTAGGGAAGTGTCTGACATTTAATCATTTGTAAATCATTCACACAATCATCAGTTAAGGAATATTTGTTTATTTTTTGTTTGTTTGTTTGTATGTTTATTTTTGAGACAGTGTCTCTCTCTCTCTCTCTCTCTCTACATAGCCCTCGTGTCATGGAACTCAGTATGGAGACCAGGCTGGCCTGGAAAACTAAGTGCTGGGCTTAAAGGCATGCACCACCATATCCAGCTAAAGAATATTTATTGAGTTATGCTCCAGGAGCTGAGATGATAGTTCAGTGGGTAAAGTGTTTGCCNTGCAAATGACAGACTCTGAGTTTGGAGCTTCAGAACTCACTAAANCCAGACATGCTAACATCCAGCTGTAGTATCAGTATACTTATGATAAGATGCAGGGGTGGAGTTGGCAGAGATAGAAGACTCCCCAGAACNCTGGGCCAGCTAGCCTGGGGAATGCAGTGGTGAAAAAAAGAGTCCTCTTATCAAACAAGGTGAAAGTGAAGACTGAGACTCAAGCTTGCTGTATTGTTTCCACATGTGCTGTAGCACATGCTTGCCCACACTGATATNCATGAACACACAAACACTAAAAACAATTGCCTGTGCAAGGCATATTAGTCCAGAGACTCACAAAGATCTTTGTAGATTAGACAGACCTATTATTCACATCCAACTCCAGCACCAGGGAATCTGGTGACCTCTTCTGCTGTCAAATGGCACCAGGCATCCACATAGTGTATAAACGTACATACAAGCAAAACACTTATATGCATAAAATATAAATAAGTATTTTTTAAAATTTTAAGGCAAGTGTTGTGGTTTCTATATATAAAGTGTGTACCTTGTCAGTTGTAAGCTGTATATGAAATTGTTGGCTATGCTCAAGGGCATGCCCAGGTTCCTGAGACTGAAGAAAGAAGGAGATATCCCTACTGAAATGGTTCACACTCTCTGAACTGCTCCGACTGTAATAGGCCCTGAGACTTTAACACAACTGATGTCATGCTAGAGGCATCATTCTGACCTTAGAAATTAGNGCTTAGGCTGTCCAAATGGGAACAAAGACCTAATCCATCCAAGACCTAGTCCATAGTTCCAGGGTCCAGGAAAGTTCCTAAATGTACTAACCTTGATTTTTGGCTTCCATGATTTTGCATCTCACTGTTCTTGCTAACTGAAGTGTGTCAACCAGGATATAGTTTTTGCACATAAAGGCAATGAATACTGAGGTCTTGGGCTGCATGATTTGGTCAAGTTCCCCATGCAGTCACCAGCCAGTAATACAGAGTTTCTATTTGGCCTTAAGAGTGTCTGGTGGGATTACCATGTAACACTACTTCTGATAGCATGCTTGGTTCAACAGTCCTGAACTGGGGGCTGGAAGTCTGAGGGTCTGGCCTATTTTACCACTGTAACAGAAGCAAAGCCTGGCTCATGGTAGAAATGGGCTTGGGATTTAAGCAAGGGAAGCCTGTAGGTGGAAGTTTCTCTCCTGCTTGCCTGTTCCCAAATATCCAGGAGCTGCTTTGCAAATAATTGACTTAAAGGCTTAATATTAATTATNAATATTTGGCTGATGGCTCAGGCTTATTACTAAGTAGCTCTTACACTTAAATTAACCCATAATTCTTATCTATGTTTAGCCACATGGCTTGGTACCTTTTCTCACTGCAGCATTCTCATCTTGCTTCCTCTGCATCTGGCTGGCGACTCCTGACTCCGCCCTTCCTCTTCCCAGAATTCTCCTAGTTTGGTCACCCCGCCTATACTTCNTGCCTAGCTACCGACCAATCAACATTTTATTAACCAATTTGAGTAACTNATCTTTACAGTGTACAAGAGCATTATCCCACAGCCGTAGCCTTCAGTGCTTTGTAGCAGGATATGGNGAAAGCTGACAGTTGNNTTAAATATGGATGCTTCATAGAGGATTAAAAGTCATTTTTATATCTTTGAGGAGGCAGATGTCACCCTAATAAGGGCTAAGACTCCTGATTTCATTTGAACATATAAGAAACTTTCCACCGCTCTCTGACAGGTGGCTATGATTTACCCCAACACTTGCTTTAAAATTTTAAAAAATATTTATTTACATTTTATGCATACAAGTGTTTTGTTTGTATGTACGTCTATACACTATGTGGATGCCTGGTGCCATTTGACAGCAGAAGAGGTCACCNGATTCCCTGGTGCTGGAGTTATAGATCATTGTGAACTGCCATTTGGGTGCTGGGAACCAAACCTGGGTTCTCTGCAAAAGCAGCAAGTATTCTTAACTGCAGATTCATAGCCACAACACTTGGTTTTGGCATGGCGTCCATGGAGGGTCACATGTTACAAACACTGTGCTTTGCAGGTCTGGATCTCAGGGTTCAGATCTCATATCCTTGTATTATATTAACTGATTGTAGGAGAGAAAACTAGAAAAGTCATACAAAAGGCCAAGAAAGAAAATCAGCAAATTTCTCTCATCTTCTAGTTCCAGGACTGAGCTTGGAGNAGGCCCCAGGCTTCCTGTGTATGTCATACCAGGTTCTCTCACTTGGTCACTTGCTGAGAGTCCTGTTTGTACCAAGCCTTGCATTTCATGTTGGAGAGAGCAGTCAGAAAGACAACAGTGGTACCAGAGAGTGACAGATAGTAAAATTGAGTGTGATACCAACTGGGGTGTTTCCAGGATCAGACACAGGGCCCAGCAAGGGAACAGCAAGAGAAATATTCATCAGGAAAGTCCAGCAAGGAGTGTGGCCAGAGGAAGGGAGAAGACAAGAGCAGAGAAGTCCAGGAAGGGCAGGTTATATTTAAAGGTTCCTGCCTTCACTCAGGGCCAAGGAGGACTGAGTGAGCAGAGCCCTTCATGGCATGCCAAAACCTACATTGTTCAGTCATCAAAACAGGTGTCTCAAGAGCATGGGAAATGACTGTTACTACAGAACACAGCACACATAAACCTTTGCCTTAAAAAAACTCCAGAGTTCTAATCCTGTACAGCAGAAGACTGGTGTTGAAGGTGTTCCCCAATCTTCGCGTGGCAATCCTATGATNCATGTTGTGTGTTTCTATTTCATTTTATAGTGGTTTCTTGATAAGTAAAACCATTTGTATATTTTTAATAATAGTAAAGAAAAATGAAACTTAAGATGTCAGGTTTAAAAAAAAAACCTGAAAAATGTTGCTTGTTACAATTTCAAATCTGTTGTATAGTTTAATGAAAGTCTATGGAGAATAAAATTATTAATAAAACAATAACAGACAAATTACAAATTTTCCATTGTGATGCTCAGATGACCTAGTTTATTCCCAGGAGAAGATCCTCTCTGCATAAAATAAGCCATATTGCATCTCAACTTCACTGGTAAATACTATTTTAAGAAAGTGATTAGCAGAAGAATGCAAAATTTGGAGTATTTTTTTTTAATTTGGCATTTCCCCAGAATATTTATGAACTCTTGGTACTTACAATATATGCTACAGGAAATGATAAATTATCATATTATTCTAATGCAATAACATTTACAATTCTACAATTGCTTCAGAAATGGGTCACTAAGATGCTCTACAACCAAGCTACTTCCTAATACAAATCTCCAGCTCTTGCATTTATGTGAAAGGAAGTCATCAGAAGAGATTAAAAACCTGCCATTGTTTTACCTGGTTACCCCTCCCAGGGCTTCATCCCCAGCACTTACCAGTCCAGATGAACGAACATACATGATCTACCCAGTCACCCAAGCCAGACGCCTGGAAGCACCTTCCTTCTTCGCATGGCTAGGTCTCCACAGGTTTCCTTGGACTTGAAGGGTTAGGTCCTGTCTCCTGTACTCATCCTAGAATATGCACATATCTGCTTCTTTTCCCTGTGAGTGCTCTGACTGGAGAATGAGATGTCTGAGAACCTGTGTTCAGGTTGCTATTTTCTGGCACTGAGACGAATAGTTTTAACTTGTTATCAATCAGTATTTGTTCAATCAGTGGAGCTGAGCTGTCTCTGATAGCCATGCACCTTGACATTGACACTGTCACCAACTTTGAACATTGTGGTTGAACTGGCCCCAATCAAGTCTTTGTACTCTTTCAAAACTGAACCTGGCAACATTTGCTCTGTCAAGCTCACACAGGAGTTCAGAGGGACAAAAGAATAGCCAGGAGGTCTCANCTGATTTGTATCCTTTTGGGCACAGACACTGGTCCAAGTCAGCCTTGAGATTTTGCTGTATATCTAGGCCCTGTAGTTTGGGCAACTTGAAGCCTGACAGTTCTGCTACTAGACCTGTAGTCCCCTGTTGCATCAAGGTTGCCTCCTGAGAAAAGTCTCTGATCCCAAGGGTGGTACAGTGGGGGATGGCATCATTTGGAAACACTGTGAGAAGCTGAGGAGAGGATATGTGGTGCTGCCCATGAGGGAGGGTATCAGCACAGCCCAGGAACTGATGTGCAGTGGGAGAGTGGCTAAATACAGGAGCAGGTCTAAAGCCCTGCCAGACACTCTGCTCCCCTCGGAGGCTCTTATTAGTCTCTCCATTGCCATGTGAGGTCAGAAGAGGAAAGAGGCAGTCTCAAAGGCTGAGGTATTTGTGAAAGTCACACAGATAAAAAAATGCCAGAGCTGGGAATTGGTTGTGGTGTATGTGCTCACATCTGCTAAAGCCATTCCTAACCTGCAGGTTCTGTACTGGCCTTCATCTGAATGGAATAAGAGATGAGCAGCAGTGGAGGTGTGCCTTAGGATCCAGGACTTCTGATGGGAAGGGACAGTAATTCACCCATTTATTCATTCATTCATTCATTCATTCATTCATTCATTCATTCATTCATTCATTCTAGGTGCCTATATGTTATAACAATCGCGAGTTTGTGATATCCCCAAATTCATATGCTGAAATCTTAACCTCCATGACCTCAGAATGGGGCCATCTGTGGGGACAGGGTCTTTACAGAAGTAACCAATGTAAAATGAAATCATTAGTATAAGCTCTAGTCTAACACTGCTAGCATTCTCATAGAAAGGGAAGTTTGGACACAGGTGAACTTTATTGTTTAATAAAATGAAGAAAAAGCAAAACTACTCTTTGAGAAGGTGGCTGTGTACCAACTAAAGAGCCCTTTCCCTCNCAGCCCTGAGGAAGGATTAACCTGGCCAGCAACACCCTGTTGGACTCCTGGTCTTCAGAAGCACAAGAAAGTTGAAGCCCTCCAGTCTATGTTACTGTGTGCATCGCCCTAGAAAGCAAACATGGTGAGGGCAGGCATGCATTCCAGAATGATGAATCCCTCTTTGCAATTGTGAGCACATTCATCAGTTTCTCAGCGTGTTAGTTTTCCCATCTGTCAGGTTGTGCATACCCTCCACATTGATTGTAAAGATTAAATGACTTGGGGTAGGCAGCACCTGAAAACAGTGCTTGACTCGGAGAACTATCATCGGCATTCCAGCTGATATCGCACAGAACATGCAAGACCATGGCCTGCTTNTCTTTCACTGTTATGGTTCGAGTGTGGTGTAAGGGATCCTCAGGGCCTGTTACAGGCAGAAGCATGATCTCCAGTGTGGTATTCTTGGAAGTGCCGTGAAATCTTTGGGACACTGGGGTGTATGCTCTTCACAGGTAGTTTTCATGGAGACTTCTTGGTAGTTTGGGGGAGACAATTACTACACAAGCCTGAGGTTGGCTCTATCCTCTATTTTCTTCCCTCCAGTCCATGTCTTCTCTCTCTGCCTTTTGTAAGGATGCTTCTCATTGGTTTGGGACTCACCTAGGCATTCCAGAATGATCTCATCTCAAAGACCACAATTACTTCTGGTAAGACCCTTCTTCTACATAAGGTCCGGTTCACAGGTTCTAGGCAGCAGTCATGTCTTTTGGAGGGCCACCATTGAACCTGTTCCACCAACTACATTCTGTAAACTATTTGGCTTAATCTCTGTCATATCTCTGTGCATTTCTATTTCTAGAGACTGAGCTGGGTTCTGACCAGTACTCCAGGATGGCGGCAGAGCTTGAATGGCAGTATTAATATTCATAGCCTCCAGGCCCCGGCCAGGATTCCACCCGTGCTTTGAGTGAAGCAATATTTGAAACCTTCTACAGAGAAAGATCTCACTTCAGGCTGTGGGCACTGCAGCACAAGGTTTACACATGAGCACGAAGAAAAGCACCGAGTTCCTGATTTCTTTCACAAAATACCAGCTGCAGAAGAAAGAGAATCTGCTTTGAAATGACAGCTTTATGTTCTTGCATTGTGCCTGTCTCCACAATGAGGATGCTCACTTCTAATATTTAACTTACAGCTGGTAACAGAAAATCACTTTG
Source organism: Neotoma lepida (assembly GCA_001675575.1). NCBI lineage: Eukaryota > Metazoa > Chordata > Mammalia > Rodentia > Cricetidae > Neotoma > Neotoma lepida. Next base: position 85,491 of record LZPO01076048.1, on the reverse strand, counting down.
AACTATTTTCAAGGATNGTGCCAAATACTTAGAGATTCAAAGGCAGAGAAAATTGTCGGCTTCCTCAGCTGATTNGCTTGTCTTGTGTTATTGTCTAGTTTCTTCACACTTGAACAAAGATGCTTGAAAAGAAAACGTGTGTGTGTGTGTGTGTGTGCTGTCTCTTATACACATCTAGATGTGTATAAGAGACAGGTGTGTGATGTGTGCTTTGTGTGTGTGTGGCTTGTGTGTTTGTGTTTATGTGTGTGGGTTTGTGTGTGTTTGTTAGTGTATTGTATTTTAGTGTGTTTGTGTATGTGGGTTGTATGTGCTTGTGTGTGTGTTGTGGGTTTGAGTGTATGTGTATATGTTGTGTGTTTGTGTATTTGTGTGCTTGTGTGTGTATGTGTGTATGTTGTGTGTTTGTGTATTTGTGTGAGGGTGGTTGTATATGTTGTATGTGTATGTTGTGTGTGTGTTGTACATGTGTTGGTATGTGTTGTATGTGTGTGTGTTGTGTGTATGTGGGGTTATGTGTGGTGTATGTATGTTTGTGTGGGGGTTTTGTGTGTGCTGTATATGTTTTATGTGTGTGTGGGGGTTGTGTGTGTTGTATGTAAGTATATATGTGGGTTTTATGTGGTTTTGTGTGTGCTGTGTGTGTTTTATGTGTGTTGGGGTGTTATGTGTGTTGTGTATAGGTTTGTGTGTGTGTTGTTTGTGTTTTTGTGTGTGTTGTGTGTGTATGTCTACTTGTTTTCTGGAAAGCTCTCCTTTCCCACTGTTTATATTAAAACTCCAAACCAGAACCAATGTGTATGATCTTCAGTTTGACTCTCTTGACTGTTCATCTCATGTGCAGATATGAATTAATCAGAACATCAAGACTCAACTCTCCTTACCTCAGGGAATTCTGAAAAGCAAAAAGACAAAAGTAAATCTCTGGAGTGTTGAGCGTATTCCTTCCACGTCAGCTGTGTGGTGTGGACAAAGAGGTTCAGCTCTTCATGCCTCTGTCTCCTCATCAGCAAAGTGAAGTGCAATCGTATTCATCTCACAGACCCCTCATGAGAATTATATGCAGTGTGTGGTCAGCTTACATGATGCTGGCTACAGTCAGAGTACCCCACCTCCTCCCCTGTCTTCTTCTCTTCCTTTCTCCAGAGACTCCTCTGTTTTGTCCTTTTATTGAGTTTTTTGTTGTTGGCAAACAAACTCTTCCAAGCTGTTTTGAATTCTAGGACAATCCTTGTTGCTTGGCCTTGGTTTTTGTGATTTTTTTTTTTTTTCAGAAGTCAGCCCCTTTTTTCTGGATTCTGCCTTCTCAGTTTTCTGCACTGGCATCTTTCTGGGTTACTAACTCTAAAATGTGTTTTTTGGGATAAGTTTGTATGTAAACAATGGGCAGTCGAAGGCATCTATTTCACAGGAGATGAGGGATGGCACATGGAGTGTTCAAAGGAGCAATGGGTGGCTTCTAGTCTCTTTTTAATTTTTCGAGCCACCCCCTTCCCTATCAGAGTATATGAGCCTGGAATCAGCCCGATTTTACTGTTCAGCAGAGAGTTTAGGTCACTTTTACTTCACTTGGGGTAGAAAGCTGGAAGAGGAGGTCTGAAGACTGTGCTCTTCCTGGGTCATAGTGAGGTGAGTACCCCAGGCTGGCAGGTGAGGTGAATTCCAGGGTGGATCACTGGTCTGAAGATGGGGAAGACTGTTCATATGTATGTGTTCTCTGTGCATTCTGTCCTTGAAGTAAGCACAACACAGAGTTGAGGTTCACTCCAGATATATTTGGGTACCACACTGCTCCCAGGGACACTGACAAAGCACCACAAGCGTGGCTTACAGTNATGTATTTATTCTCTTGGAATTCGGAGACAAGATATGCAAATGCAGCACTAGCAGGTCTANGTCCCAGCTTCCAGTGCTACTGAGCATCTTTGGAAATCCTTAACTTCCAACTNTGTTAATTCTACTCTCCGAGGTTCTATCTCTGTAGCAGTTGTGATGCCTTTGCACTGTGTCTGTCTTCAAATGGAGGGCTTCTCTGTGTGTCTGTACTTCCTGTGACGGCTTCCCTGTGTGTGTCTACATACAACGGTCTTCCTTTGTCTACATCTTCACATGGTGCTTTCCACACTGTCTGTCTACCTATGGAGTGTTCCCCACTGTGTCTATCTTCCCATCACATCTTTCCTCTAAAGGCTCCTGCCTCTCTGTGTCTTCTCATCTCTTGATGGCAGCAGTCCTCTGGGGTGAGGGACCACCCTGTTTCAGTACAACTTCATCTCAGCTTGCCTCTCAATTATATGTGCTTGCTTTCACAAGTACTAGGGGCAAAGTCTTTGACATATCTTTTTGGGGAACGCAATTAACTGAGTGTTCTGGTCTGGTCTTCAGGGTGACAACCTGTGGGGAGAGAGTGAGACAGAGGTTGCTGCAGTGGGGGACCACAGCTGCAGCTTTGAGCAGGGTAGAGATTCAGCTCACAGCTGTGTGGTGTTGGCCTCTCATCTCCCTGGTCTATAAGGGAGAGGTTGGATCTCTTCCACTTGCGTAAGGTACTGTGTATTCCATGGCTGTTACCTTGTGTCACATCCAAATTGTCACATCCTGGGTCCAAGCTACCTTGGGTCCTCTCCAATTTATCCTTTTATTGATGNCTGAGACACACAGGGCTGCTTGCCTTGCTTGAGGCTGACATTTCCAGCCCTTGGCCTCTGTAGGCCTTTCAGCTACTGATGTTCTTGGTTTCATGCTGATACTCCAAGATGCTTCCTGACATGTCCTCCATGATTGCCCCCACAATATGAAGCAACTCCATAGAGGACTGAAATATGCATAATTCATTCAGCCCACTGTCTGAGTCACATGTCATTTGTTTTGCAAAACCCTTGATATAGGAAATGGTGTCCTTTTTCTTCCCTCTCTCTTAGTTGCTTAATGAAGTCCCAGGGATTTTAAATCAGATCCAATGAAGGTGNACANACACAAATGGACCCTCCAGGACCAAACAGAAGAAACGCTGTCAATGGCACCGTAAGACAGTGTGATTTCAGGGACCACTGAAGGAACTATCTGATGAAAATGATGGCACTCATGTCACAGGGTCCCCAGTGCCTCCATTGGTGGTTCACCTCTGCTGCTTTGAACAGTTGGCATTCATCATTTCTAGTCTCTCGGCCAGCAGAGGATCTTAGAAAACTTGATGAAGAAGCTTTGGGAAGGAGCAACTCAAGAGCATATCCTAAGTGAAGGGTCTCTCACTGTGCAGGCATCGTGTCGGGTGGGAACATTCTGTTGATGCCATATCACTTGTGTGTGTTCCATGTTTGGAAGGAGCAGCTCTGAGTAGCCTAAGTGAATTGTCTCTCACTGTGCAGGCACCTTGTCGGGTGGGAACACCCTGTCAATGCCATGTCACCTGTGTGTGCTCCATGACACTGTGAGAAGACAACTGGACTCTGTGCACCCCATTCTCTTCTGTCCTCTTTACTGTCTTTTGGATACCCCTTGGGCTGCTCCATTACTGTAATGACTCTTACTCTTGAAGGTGAAATTTCTAGTCAAGAGCTCAGATCTGCACGGATCATTGAACATCTGCAATGTCCAGCGGTGAAAACGCAGCGGGGCAGGGGTGATCTCAGACAGATCGATGTGTCTGTGTTTCTTCCAGCCTTTCTCACCGACCATCCTCTCCTGAAAGCTACATGAGTCAAACTGAGATGCTGAGAGCCGGGTTCATTTCTCCCAAGCCAAATTAGACATCTTTCTTTTACTCTTCTTCACATAACTCAAGGATTCGCCATGACTTGGCGAATTGGAGCACAGAACAGAATTTCTTTCTGTATATAAATACAATTCCCTTCCTACAGGCCCCCTCTGGTCTGGGGATGCTTTGTGGCACTCTGCCATTGTTTTCTTTCTTAGTCCTGATACTTTATTTCCCATGCCTGTTTGCTGAACAACAAACCAAATCCACAATACTACTCAATTTCCTCCAATCTCTCTTTTTGCTAACCTCCTTCATAAAAAGCTAGGCTATTTTAACATTTTAGTATGTGCAGCAAATCTAGGTGGTTTGCAAATTAGAATTTTGTATGAAAGCATTTATAGTTATTTTCCTTTTAAACTGCTGCATTTTCTGGTAGCTCAAAATATTATATTTCTCCAACAAATGTGCAAACTAAAAATGGATTTACTCTCATTCTAATGCTTTGCTTGCTCCTAAATTAGCGGCTTAAAAAATGCTGTTCTTATAGACACAGGCATAATTTCTCTCTCTTCTGTTTTATTCCCATATGGTCACAACCTTTGCTGTGTTGTGGCAGGGTTAATTAAGTCTCCAGCTTTCAGCCTAAGTCACATTGCCGCGCNCCAGGTGTTCCAGAGGCCACCTTTATGTTGCTCTTTTCCTTCTTGGCAATTTACGCTGTATGAAAAAGAATAGCACGCCAAATTTAATATCTCCATAATAACAGCCAGGTTTTATTTATTTATTTTTATTTTCCGTGTTTTGTCAGCATGCAAAATAATGGGTTTCATTATGACATTTTCAAACGTACTTCATTGTACCTCACTGATGTTTGCTTTCCTCCCCCACNCCCCTCCCCATCTCTTGCTTTTCCTTCCTCCNCCAGACAGTCCCCATCTACTCCCACACTCACAACATGCTTCAAAACTGTGTTTTGACTTAAACCAAAAGCGGCTATATAAACTTTTATGTGTCTTAATCTCTCTGAGACATGTCCATTGTGGTGTTTAACAAGGTAAAGGGAGAACATGGGTTTTGAGACAGCAGACATGATATGTTTGCAGACCCAGGCCTAAGGGGACGATGTGGATTCCTGAGCATCAGTGTGGGGTGGGATGACTCGGCTTCTTGCCTTTTTCTCTTACTGGGTGATTTGATGTGGCTTTGAGGTGAGTCTCATTTGTAATTCTTGTTCCTCTTCCTGAGGTCTCCAGCCACCAGCTGGCTGTGTTAGACCTGTNTTTTCTCTCTCAATATATTCTTTGCATGCTTTACCTGCCTGCAGAACCCCAGCTGGAAGCTAAGGCTATGACCTTTAACCCCAGGCTACAAGGACCCCACACCTGCTCCCTGAGTCTCAGTGGACAGTTCCCTTGTATGACACCTGAAGGTTGATTTGTAGAGGAAGCCTGGGTCTTTTGGACAGCCTGGTGGTAGAAGGCATCCTGGATTGTCTGGTCCAATCTTAAAATCAGAGAACCTTCCTGAGCTGGGCTGGAGTGGTGAGACAGAAAGAGGGGGGAAGAACTCAGGTGCGAGAGGGGATCTGCTTGTTATTGCTGACTTTGGAAACAGCCCATGAGCTGTACACCACAAACAGCTTCCAGAAACTGAAGAGGAAGACAAGGGGAGAGATTTCACTAGCGCCTCCATCGAGGACTGCAGCATTGCAGGCACCCTGAGATCAACCCAGAGAGACTGGTGCTGCATGTGCACTCCAGAACTACTGGGCAACATGTGGTCCAGTACTGCCAAGTTGTCCAGTAACCAGTAGTAGCCCCATACCTATACATGTGCAAGCAACCCAATAACCCACGTCATTAAAAAAAGACGTGAAAGTCAGAGAGGGAAGACAGTGGGAAGGACACGGAAAGGAGCTGGGAAGAAGGTGGGAGTGGGAGGGAATAGAAGAAAAGGGTGGGGTGATTCTGATCAAAATAGATAATATACGGGGCTGGAGAGATGGCTCAGAGGTTAAGAGCACTGACTGTTCTTCCAGAGGTCCTGAGTTCAATTCCCAGCAACCACATGGTGGTTCACAACCATCTGTAATGAGGTCTGGCACCCTCTTCTGTATACATAATAAATAAATCTTTAAAAAAATAGATAATATACATGGATGAAATTGTAGAGAACCAATGCACATTTATTAATAAAAAGAGATCAACTGAGGCCAATGAGGACAGAGTCACGTATGAGGGCCCTGTGTGGCCCTTTCCAGCTATCAGTTCTCAGTCACTTTTCTGTGATGATGTCTGATATGTGGTTTCTGTTAGGACTGCTTGTGGGAGGCAGAAGATTTTTATGGAGGTGCTGCCATTTGGGAGGTCCAGTTCAAAACAAAATTGTGGGGCCTCTGTTTAAAATGTAGGGGAAAAGTTCAATTTAAAGGATGAGCATAGTTTTTCTGTCATCTTTCTCAACTTACTTGCACTAGTAATTACAAATATATGTAATTTCTTCTTTGGTGATTTTTTTTGTGACAAAGTCTCTCTATGTAATTCTGGCTGTCCTGGACTTGCTATATAGAATAGCTTGGCCTCGAATTCATAGAGATCCTCCTGCCTCTACCTCCTGAGTGCTGGAATTAAAGGCTTGTGCCGCTATACCAGGCTCGTAAGTGTGTGTGTATAGCTTATTTGTTTTTCTTCCACGTGTATGAGTATTTTGCCACATGTATGTTTGTACTCTATGTGTGTACATTACCTGTAGAGGTCAGAGGAGGGTGTTGGGTCCTCTGGAACTGGAGTTGCATACAGCTGTTTGCTGCTATGTAGGTTTTGGGAATAGAACCTGGATCCTTTGGAAGAATGTTTGAATAGGAATGGCCCCCATAGGCTAATATGTTTAAATATGTGGTCATTAGGGAGTAGTGCTACTTCAGAGTGTGGTGATATATTGTGTATCAAATAAAGCTTGCCTGAGGATCAGAGGACAGAACAAGCCACTAGATTAAACATAGAGGCCAGGGAGTGGTGGCACACACCTTTAGTCCTAGCACTCAGGAGACAGAGATCCACACGGATCTGTGAGTTCAGAGCCACCCTGGACTATGTGAAATTGATTCAGTCTAGGAGGGAGAGAAACAGTCATGCAGTGGTGGCACACACCTTTAATCTCAGTACTTGGGAGTTACATGCCTTTAATCCCAACACTTGAGATCTCATGCCTTTGCTACCAGTATTTGGGAAGCACACACACCTTTAATCCCAGCACTAAGAAGGAAGTGATATGGCTGGGTGGAGAAAGGTATATAAGGTGTGAGGAGACAGGAACAAAAGCCCTTTTCCGCAGAAGCCCTTTTTGGCTGAAGCCCTTTTCAGCTGAAGCCCCTTTTCAGTTGGACCCTTTTCATCTGAGGACTCAGAGACATTCAGTTAGAGGATTCATGGAGTTGGCGAGGCGAGAAGTAGCTGTGGCTTGTTCCTTTGTCTCTCTGATCTTTCAGCATTTATGCCAATATCTGGCTCCAGTTTTTTTTTTTTTATTATAAGACCATTTAGAATTTGTGCAGCATCTGAAGGATTAGGAGGTATGGTCTTGTTGGAGGAAGTGTGTGTCACTCCAGTTTGTGGTTTATGGAAGTCCCAGGAAATGAACATTTGAGAAATGGACTGTATCAAAGCTTGTGGGGAAATTATGGTGCCTGTTGCTCATCAGGACCATATAAATGAATAGGATGTGCTAGACACTAATAAATATACCCTATTGTGAGTCAACAAATGAAGGTGGTTTCAAGTCTTAAGACTGTTAGCAGGATTGGATAGCAATGCAATGAACAATGCAGTCCCCTCAGTACNTACTGGACGANCTGGGAAAACACTAGTTATTCTGCTAAAGGAACATAGCATTGAACTGACTCCTAATNACTTATGGTTATACCCAAAGATCAGTGTACCTCTCATCAGAGAAACTTCTTTCTTCACCAAATGACAATTTCCACAGAGGACCTAACTGGTTAAGNTGCAGGNAATATGAGACTGGAATTCTTAGCCCTTCATGGGACATCTGTGTCACACCCCCTTCTCCNAAGGCCCAGGGATCATTGCAAAAGAGGTGGTTCTTAGGAGGCAGAGGTGGTAAAGGATGACAAGGAAGCTTCCAAACACAGCAGGCTAGCTGCACATGTGAACTCACAATGGTTGTGACAGCATACACAGACCTGTGCAAGTTTAGTCCAGACAATATCCTGGCAGGAGAAGAGAGGGAGAGGGGCATGAAGTCCCACTCCTAGATAAGGAGTTGTTGGTACCTGGTGGTTGCTAGAAGGGGGAGAGTTGGGTTTCTTTAAGTGTATGATTCCTCTTAGGTCCACCCTTATCTAGTGGATGGCATTATGGGCATTATGAATTGGACTAAATGGGTTTTTAAAAAATGAGGACACAAAGTTGGGTAGGTAGAGAAGGGAGGGAGGGAGGAGTTTGGGGAAGGGAATATGATCAAAATACATTGTATAAAATTCTCAAAGAATTAATAAAAAAGTGTGATAAGCATTTACATTGAGNGATACATAGGATTTTAACACAGAATTTTGGCAAATTAATAAGAAAAAACATTTAAAAATCTAGTATTCAAGTGAACAGAAAACAATCGTATAGAGGAAATGTAAGAACACATAAACAGACCAAATGTTCAGCTATGTCAAATACTTAAAAAAAATCAAAAGTTCTGCCAGTTGTACAACTTAGTAGTATTTCTTGGCCATTGTTTTTTGCCAAGTACAAACTTACAGAGCCAAACCCTGCACACCTGCATTCAGTTAAGAAGANTGTATTTTTCATAATATTTACCCAATAGCATACTTTACCATATGCAATTTTAATTGTTAACAGTTTAACTTTTTGCTGACTTTTTTTCTGCCTATAATTTTCATTGCAAGCCAGATATTCTTATTTCTTCAGAGACATTTCTATTGAGAAAGTATAAAGATGTGTGGGGGGGGAAGCTTGCAGATTACTCTCACTGGCATTTAAAAGACATAATTACTTGTACTTGGTGAGCAGTTCAGTGTCCTAGAGGATAAAGTGCAAACTCTCTCCTGACCCTCCCCACATTCTTCCTTCTGAAACAGCAACATTCTACTTCCTCTGTGTCTTCCAAAAATGTTTCAGCTGAAATTTATTTTTTTAACTTGAATTTTGGAGAATTGTGTTCAGTTGTCTGAGACAACGACAAAAGCAGATGAAGAGGTATGTAGACAGAGGAAAAATTTACACAGAACCCTGGAGCAACCCTAAGTAGACCCTTATAATGCCACACAATGGGGTTTAAATGGTTTCAGGTTGAAATGGGAAGGCCTACACATTGTCCCTCAAATTTAAGAAATACCATACCTCTGAAGCTATTCAGACTTTAAAGTATGTGTGGGAAAAAAAATCTTAAAATCCAAGATCACTTGTCCTGAGGTTGTGCTGCCATGCTATCTTCAAGTTATATATAGAAATGCAGATATACATTTATGAATAAAGAAATTTATGGTAAGTGCTGGGGATATGGCTCAGTGGTAAGAGCTCTTGCATGCAAGCATGAGGACCTGAGTTCTGTTGTGGGATATTTTTACACTGTGCTGTGGTGATACATTGTGTACCCTAATAAAATTTGCCTGAAAATCAGAGAACAGAACAAGCCACTAGATTAAACATAGAGGCCAGGCAGTGGTGGCACACACATTTAATCCCATCACTAGGAAGGAAGTGATATGGCTGGGCGGAGAAAGGTATATAAGGTGTGAGGAGACGGGAACTAAAGCTTTTTGGCTGAGGAGCCTTTTTGGGCTGGAGCCCTTTTGGCTAGAGAGGTTTTTTTTGGCTGAGGACTCAGAGACATTCAGTCAGAGGATTCACGGAGTTGGCGAGGTGAGGCNTGGCAGTGGCTTGTTCCTTTGTCTCTCTGATCTTTCAGCATTTACCCCAATATCTGGCTCCGAGTTTTTATTATAAGACCATTTTAGATTTCATGTTACGTTGTGTAAAGATGTATTGCTGTGATTGGTGTAATAAAAGCTGAGTGGCCAATAACTAGGCAGGAGGTACAGGCAGGATTTCCAGGGAGAGAAGGGAAGAGGAGAATCGAGGCTGTCAGGAGAAGCCTGGAATCATGGAGAGGAAACAGAACGTGCAAAATGGAAGAGAGGTAACGCCACGTGATAGAGTGTAGATTAATATAAATGGGTTAATTTAAGATATAAGAACTCGTTAGAAACAAGCCTAAGCTATATGCTGAGCTTTCATATTTAGTAATAAATCCCCATGGTGTTATTTGGGAGCTGTTATTTGGCCCAAAGAAGTCTGCTTACAGAGTTTAGGTCCCCAGAGCTCATATAAAAAAGCCTGGCCTGATTGTGGAAATGCTTGTAACCTCAGTGCTGTGGGAGGTGGAGACAGGGACTTCTGGGCCTTGTCTGGGTGAGGCAACTAGACTAGATGCAGGTTTAGAGAGAGGTCCTGTTGTAAGAGAATAATGTGGAAAATGGTAGAACATGACACTGATGTTCTCTTCTGTCTCTGTGTGTACTACTATGTCTTGCACAGCTTAGTCCTGGAAACATGACTCAGATGACAAGGGAATGAAAAAGGACAAACACACAGACATATGTATAGAATAGCTGGGATGAGGTAGGCTCTGCATGCTCTGATGGTGAGGCACCAGCTATATAACAACCCGGAACTTCATCCTATTTATTATCTTCAGACATGGGGAGGGGTGAGCTTGTGGTAGGAGGTCTTTGTAGGGCCTCAGTCTCAGGCTGAAAATGTTGGAAGAAGGAAGCTGCCCTTGCTAATTTATGCACATATTGGTCACTCATTCATAAACTACACTTACACACACTGTTAACATTTGAACTTGAACCAGGGGAAAGCTTTGTCATCCATCTGAGCCTCTACCTGAAGGGTGACAGCTTTGCCATTGCCATGAGTCTGAGGCATTTGTCCTTGACATGGCCACGCCTATGTCAATAATACAAATTCACTCAAGGCTTCCTCTGCTCCCCACAATGTACAAATGGGCACATGTATCTACATACATATTCATACATATCACATGTGTACACCATCCACATATATCAGAAGTAAAATATTTAGTTTAGGGTGATGTGAATTACAAGGAAGGGACAATCCAAATTCTTTTTAAGGAGAATTTGATACATGATAAATGATGATCATATTTGTTCCCCTCCCACCCTTCCCCCTAACTCATTTCAGATACAACACCTCACCCCTCCTAACTTTCTGTCTCCTCTTTCTTTTTTAACACACACGTGCAATTTGTGCTACTCACATACTCGTGGGTGTGAGGCCATCTATTGGAGNATGGTTGACCTACTGGTGGCCACACCCTTAAAGAAAATTGACTCTCCCTTTCCCAGGAGCTTTCAACTGTGAATAGCTTCTCAGCCAGGGGTGGGGACTGNGTTGACTGGCTTGATCTTGTACAGGTCCTGCCTTGTGAATCCATTCTGTAATCCATAGTAGATGCTATTTGTCCCACTCCTCCCCAACCTCTCTGGCTCTTAGAGACTTTCTGTCCCCTCTTCTGGGACGGTCCCTGAGCCTTATTGACAAGGTCTGATAGGGATGTCCTGTTGGTGGAGACTTACTCTCTGCACTTTGACCAGTCATGAGTTTCTGTGGTAACCCCTTTCTACTGCATGAAGAAACTTCTCTGATAAGGTCTGAGAGCTGCACTCATTGATGGATAACCCACATTCTTAACTTGGGTAGTTCATTCAAAATATTTCCAAACGAAGACCATCTTGGAAGAGATGACAGAAAAATGGTAATAGCCAGAGGTGGGAGGGGAGCAGAGAGACTTGAGCATAACTTCCTTCTGGACTCACAAGGCTACAGCTCTCATGAACCCACAGTTACTGTGTCTGCGTACATGAGAACTTCCCAGGACTGAGTCAGTGCACATGGGAGCATGGAATGGAAAAATGTTCATGAGCCCACTGCACCCCTCACCGAGGAGCTATGGTTAGTTGATAACCTATAGAGGAGGAAGAATCAGTTCTTTTTGAGGGTACGGCTCCTGGTAAGTCAAACATCTTCCAGTGAATGGCCCCCCATGCAAAAGTATACAAGCAGTATAAATTGGAGTTGTATTATTAAGTTCGTTTAAAAAGAAGACATGAAAGTTTTGAGGGTAGAAGTGAATTTGGGAGGAGTCAAGGAAAGGAGTTGAGTGAATATGATCAAAACACTGCCTGGAATTCTCAAATAATTAAGAAAAATATTTATTAAAAAGAAATATTATATGCACTATATTAGAACATGCTTCTAATCCCAACACTCAGAGGTTGAGGCATGAAAATTTCAAGTTCAAGGCTAGCCTGAGCTACCTAATAAGATCTTGTCTCCAACAATAAAAATAACCAGAAAAGGGAAATATCATATAATAATCAAAATGTCTACAAAGAGTGTTTAATGACCCATTTTTGGTAGTCTTTTGAAACAAAGCAAAAGCAGGTTATGAAATTATATGTGAAGAATCATCTTAGCATGGGGGAAATACAGGAGAAAGACTAGAATAAATTATGCTGAGTATTTTTGAGATGTAAGGTAAGTTTACCAAATTTCCTAGATACAAAATGGAATAGTAGTGATAAATGAAGTGGTCAGGGAACTATAGGTTTGGACTGAGTCCTGAACCCCAACAGATCAAACCAAAATGGAGCCACTTATGCAAAAGCCACATGTCACCAAGCCAAAAATCAAGGCATATCTCTGACCATCTGAGAAATTGGGAGAGAGCTCATGGCCGATCTCCTGTCAGGACAGGAAGCCCCTTCTGCATTATTCTTTAGGAAGAGAATGACTTCAGAGATGAGAAAGATGGCTCAGGCGGTCAAGAGCACTTGCTGTTCTTACAGAGGACTGGAGTTCCCAGCACTCACATTGGGTGACTCACAACCCCTTGTAGCTCTAGCTGCAGAGATCTAACACCCTCTTCTGGGCTCCTTGGGCACCTTCCTATGTGTGAATATGCATACACACACAAACATATGCATAACGTTTTTTAAGAAGTCTATGAAAAGGAAATGATTTAAAGTTGTTGTGGCTGGTTTTTGCTCTTTATTCCTGAGTTCTTCAGCTGTTTTGTATGCTTCCATGTGCACTCCCTGCACTACCTAATCTGCAGAGCCAACTTCTCTTAAGCTCTCCTGGTTCTCAGGGTGGCCTCCTTCCAGATTTGCTAAACTCTGAAAGGTTGAAGGCTGAGTGGAGAGCATGAGCCTAGATTGCCCAACATGCTGCCTTCTGCCTTCAGCACCACAGTAGAGGCAAAGACAACAAGAGACAACAAGGGAAGATCTAAAACCCGTGTTAAGTTTACTTTGTCAATTTTTTTCTTTCATCAGCATTTAACTTTAAGATTTCTTTCATAGAATTTCTCTAGAGAGCCAATGGGCTATCAGTAACCATGGCAGCAACTCACCAGACTTGCCCCTCAGGGCCGAAAAAGGCATTCCTGAAACTGGTGCTGGTCTCTGGCTGGTCTCAGGGAGAGAAATAGAGTTGCCAAGCATAAAATAGTTAAATGACAGCATAAAAATTCAGGTCAGCTGCTAATATATCAAGCTGTTTTTCTGAAATACTGAATCTTTAATTCAAATCTTAAGCGCTAATAAAAGTGGGCATGAATTGCCTACCTCACCCACATCTCTTCAGAATTCAATCACTATCAGCCATCCCTGGGGATGAAGAATGAAATAAAAAAGCACATTTCCTTGAGTTTAAGAGATTCAATAGACACGGAAGAGAACATCACTTACTTGTGTATGCATAGACTGTGAATAAGCAGGAGATGGAGGATCAAANGCTCCAGGTTCTGATGAGGAAGAAAGCCTCCTGTTTAGCCAGAGGTGAAAAAGCTGCACCCTGCCAGAGGACTTTAAAAAGGGGCTTTAAAAGTACAGGGCAAGCAGAAATTAAAACTCCACCACATGTGTACCTAACATACATCCCAAACCGCTTCGCATGCCCTGACCCTTTCTCTGCCATCCGCCTAGAAAGGCACCATTTTGGATTTCTTCATGTTCTTAGAAAAGGTAAGTGAAGGGCCCTGGTTTTCTGTGATTTCCCCAGGGTTGTAGTGTGTGTGAGTCCACATGTGAGCAGGCAGGAGAAGGAGCAGGCGGACAACTGAGGAGTGTACACCACACAGGCTTGGGGTTTTGTTGTGTTGTTGTTTGTTAATTTAGCTTCTGGCTTCGGGAAGGACTTGTGTTTACGTTATGGTTTATTTTCAGAAATTTGAAAATGGGCTAGTTNTACTGGAAAGTGATACATAGGACTCTGCCAAGAGCAAGGTAAAGGAGACCCAGGATTGAAAAGAGAGTTAACAAACAACAACAACAAACCCCCACACAATCANTAAACACACAATCAGGGCAGGAGAGATGTCTAGACGTCATGAGNTCTGGCCGCTCCTCCAGAGGACCCAGGTTTAGTTCTCAGCACCCATACGGTGGCTCACAGCTGTCTGTAATTCAACTTTCAGGGGATCTAATGTCTCTTCTTGCCTTCAAGAGCACCAGGCATGCAAGTGGCACACAAACATTCATACAGACAAAACTCATGCAAGTGAAAAAAGAAAATACAAACTGAAACAAAAATGCTTTCTATAGTAGAGTCAACATCTTCAGTTTTTATAACTCTGACTGAATACAGATTTGTTTTTAAGNGTACAATTTATTAGTGCTTAAAAATGACCTTTATTAAAATGGCATTCAAATAAATCACTTAGTTTAAAAATGATTTCCAGGCTCCTGGGTATGTTCACTACCAGAGGCAGCATTTGAGACACTGAGAGTGACTGGTTCTATGTTTGGCTCTTTGTGTAGCGAATCAAAACCTTGATGATTACTTAAGGTTAACTGCACTCAAACTGGTAATGCCTACTTAGGAATGTTCCATATTTGATAATAATAGCAATGGAATACTTGTTATTTATATACATGCATAATAAACATGCATGTATGTATAATATATATAATATTTATAATATATAAATGTATATTTATGCATGCATGTATATTTATTATATTATTATACACGTGTATAATATATACATATTGTATATAATACTATATTATATAATTATAATATATATTATAATATAATGTATATAATATTATATATATTATACATGAATACACACGCACACACACACACACACACACACATATATTGCTTGTGTGTGTATACCCGTGCACAAGCAAATGCCATGGCTTGAGTATGGAGATCATAGAACAATTTGTGGGAGTCAGCTTTTAATTTGTACCATGTGGATCCTGCGCATTGAACTCATTCAGGTCATCAGGCTTAGTGGTGGGTGCCTTTAGGCACAGAGTCATCTTTCTGGCCCCTATTATTATTTTTAACAATGTACAAGGACTCTGCATGCACATTTTGCTTTCACATGCTGTTCAATTTTTCTTTTCCATACTCTTGCATGTGTAGAGCGAATCTTAAACAGTCTTATTAATTGAAAACACCAGGCCAGGTATTGAGGTAAATTCTGAATGATCAGAGAGACAGAACAAGCCAC
>LZPO01076048.1:45778-63646 GCA_001675575.1 Neotoma lepida | reverse complement strand
TTTCCCTGCATAGCCCTGGCTATCCTGGAACTTGCTCTGTAGACCAGACTGGCCTCAAACTCAGAGATTCACCTGCCTCTGGCTCCCAAGTGCTGGGATTAAAGGTGTGCACCACTTTCATGAAGTCCTCTTCTTCCCAAATGGCTTTGACTCCCCTTATTCAGTGGCTTGGGTTCAGAATGGGATCTGATTATTTCTAGAAGTCAAGTACCTGTCCCAGAAGGAAGCCTGACAGGTACTGGGGCTGTTGGAGAAGGTGAAGCCTCATNTCTGAAGGTGGCTCCCTGGAAGCTGAGACATATTGAGACCAAGCTTTTCAAAGGACTCCTGAGAAGGGCTTTTTTGGAAGCTATTCATTTGCATAGGCCATGCTCACAGGTACATGTTGGGTTATAGAGGGACAGAGTTTGTTGCAAATAAGGGCTCTGGAGTACAGGAATACAGTGGTTGTTAGGAGCCAAGGTGAGTACAAGAACACTGGGGACCTTGAGAGCAGAGCGGGGAAGAGGGGGCTCCATGGTGAAGAGAGAAGGCCCTGGTTTGCAGTGTTATTGGCCGCCACCTCCTCAGCCTTTGCTAACCACTGTGTGGTTGGGAGGGAGAGGAGGTGGCCATGACTCCATTGTGGTTCCTGAGTCAGCCAGAGCCCATTGCCGCCAGGGAACCAGACTCCGTGAAATGTTAATTATCTGTTGGAAAAAACAGTTTATTTTATACAATTTTGAAAACAAAAATCCAATTCCTGAGCAGGCCCTGTTATTTGACCCACTCAGTGTACATTTATTTATGCCCCATAAGGTATGCCACAGAAAGCCATACAGTGGTCTTTTTTTTTTTAAAAAGGCGATAACATGTTCTTTACTTTAAACCGTAACACCTACGCACACGGTGATTGAGTTATAGTCAGAAAAGTATCATAAATGACATTTCCTCCCACTAATTTCATGTTGCCTGTGCAGTTCTGGGGAGTAGCATTACTCTTCAACAGAAAAATGTTCAATCCCATTCTGGCAGCACCACACGGCTCTTATATCCCCATCAGTTGTTTTATCAGCTTGGCTTCCCTGGTTTCTTCATGGGTAGCTTGTTCTCTGATTCTAGTCTGCATTTTATGNAGTGGGGAGTCATAGTAATTTCCTTGTCCTGGTCCCATTAACTTCCTGATACTATTGTTCAAAGTCTCCAGACCCTGATGTGTAATCCAACTGTTTCCCCACTATGTGGGAAGCGGAAAGCTGCCGACTTATGTCCTGAACAGCCCAGGCTACAGCTTTCCTTTCTTTTAAACTCCTTTCCCACGAAGATGCTGGCGGGAGCTGGCTGAGAATTTCTGGGATGCAACTCACACCAGTTGTGTACAGGGATCATCTCTGCCTNGTCTGGTCACTGAGTTAGAATCTACTGGGAGCACAGTGCTTATTAACAAAGTCAAGCCTAAAACTCTGAACAGAAGACCTCAACAGTATTCGTATCTGCTTCTTGGTGGGTGGATTCCTCCAACTTCTTGCACTGGATTATTTTTTTCTGTTTTTTTTTTCAAGTTCTTGATTCGACTCTTTCTTTTTTAACCATTTCTTTCCTTCTTTTTCAAATCACTTTATTGTAATGAGCTCACAAGTGAAAATACACATAGCTAGATTTATATAGCCAGTGCAGGCAAAAAGAGACATGAGTTGTGAAAGGATATTTAGTTAATGGTTTTTCTAATTTCAACCCTGTCACTTTTTCTTCCTCCTCTTCCTTCTTTTCTTTTTCTTTGTGGTGGTGGGTAAGTCCATAAAATGTAGTTGGCAGTGAGTGTAAAGCGCTAAGGCTCCATGGCTTCAGAATGCAGAGTTTTAGGCTACTTGAGTGGTTACCATTTCATGAGACAAGTTGACTCTCAGTTCATTCTGGATGAGGACACCTGGCTCATGTCCCTTCATCTTCTCTCCATCTCTGAATTCCTCTATGTAGTTCCTGGCCTTTCTACTTCGACCAAAGCCAGACTCAGTGTAGATTTTCTTTTCACAGACAAATGTTCCTACCCACAGCACCACTTGGCACACATACCTTCCTCACACCGCTAGCTTCTTATTTCACAAAAACAATGGTGATGGAGTAACGTATAAATAGTGGATTNTACCAAACCCATGTTTCCATGCACACGATGCCCTGTCTTTGGCCCTTCAGCCTCTTGCCTTCTTCATTTTCTCTACCAAATATTTTCATTTTGGAGAAATCACCCATGGTATTGGTATCTTACATGTCTTGGTATCCTACTCTTCCTTTTCAAACATACTAAGTCTAATCCTCCTCCAAACTCCTTCATAAATGTGCAGAGCTGAGATTCTGGCTTATTATGAAGCAGGAAGCAATGTGGGGGTGGAAAAAGCAGAGAAGGACTGGAGGCGGGGACACCTGTTAGGGGCAATCACAAGTCTGAGGAATCAGGAGGTGATAAAGATGGGTGCTGGTGTGTGTCAGGTGTCAGAACAGGAGAGCTTGAGGAGACGCCACCCTGGCCTAATCTGTGGGCAGTTGCTACTTCATTGGCAGTGTTTGGTGTTTGGATAGTGTTTAAGCAAATATTGGCATTGTTACAGATAAAAGGACCACAGGAGGGGAATTACATGNTGTGGGGTTAATGAAGAGATGGATTATTAACCTGATGACATGTTAATATGAGACACTAGGATGGCAGGCATCTTAGTTCATTTTTTATTGCTATTGGAGAAATTGCTATGAAGAGATGGCATGACCAAGGCAACTTGTAAAAGAAAGAATTTAATTTGGACTCATATTTCCAGAGGGTTAGATTCCATGGCCATGATGGTGGGGAGCATGGCAGCAGCAGGCAAATGGGCACGGTATTCAAGCAATAGCAAAGAGCTTATATCTGATCCACAAGTGTGAGGCAGAGAGAGAATTAACTGGGCCTGGNATGGACTTTTGAACCCTCAAATCCCATCCTCCNTGACCAACATCCTTCAGCAAGGCCACAACTCCTTAACAGTCCACCAGCTGGGAACATTCAAATATATGAGCCTGTGGAGGCCATTCTCATTCAAACCACCAAAGGTGGCTTTGTTGCTTTTGGGCCTGGGATGAGACAGCATATAAAGGTAGGCACAGCTGGCAGGGCAGAGTTCTTACCTCAAGTCAGAAGACTAAAACAGAGAAAGAAGAGGATTGATTGGCTGGAGTCTCAGTAGCCCCTTGATAATCTGTGCACTTCTTACTAGGCCTTGCCTCTTAAAAATCTCATTGCTCTTGATAGTACCACCATCAGGACCCAGGCTCCACCANGTCGACATGTGGATGGCATTTCACACCCAAACTACAGTGGAGATTATCTATTATCTAATACAAGACCAATAGGGTACAGCGGGCACAGCCCTGTTTTAGAAGCTAGTTTATNGGTACAGAAAGATCAGCAAATGCCACCCTGCCTTCAGGAAGCATGTTCTTTACAATGGAGGCAGAACACAGCAAAGAATGGCCATCTGGTTCCCAAGTGTTGACACAAAGGCTAAGCAAGGTGTACTTATCTCCAGTGTGGAGTGGGTGTCTTGAGGGCCTGCTGGCTTCTCTCTACCACTGAGGGATTTGGAACCAGCAGCCACAGTATNTGATGGCTCAGTCGTGGGTGAGCTATGTGATGTAGATCAATTCGTGCGTCTGCCTCTGCATATTTTATCACCAGCAGTGAGAAATATCATAACCACTTCATTTGCTTCATAGGTTCATGGTGAGCATTCAGTATGTGAAGACATGTCACACTGGGCAGTGACTGACTTGGAGGAAGCTATCAGTTGCAATCAGATATCACTGGTGCTTATTTGGAAATACGTTCTGTTTTCATTTCTCTTTATATATATTATGTACATTTATATTAATTGTGTGGAGGGGCACACAGGCCAAAGTGGGTATGTAAACATAAGAGGATAATTTCATAGAGTTGGTTCTTTCCATCTACCTTTTGTGGGGTCCAGGGATAAACTCAGGTCTCCAGGCTTGCACAGAAAATGCCTTGACCTATTACACCATCTCACTGGCCCATCATTCATTTTTATAAACGGGAAAATGAATACAGAGAGGTGAGGTGTCGTTCCCAAAGTCACTCACCTATGAAGGTCATTTTGTTCATCTTCTCTGGGACCTGCCAATGAGAAGGGGGTTTCCACACTGGGTTGTGAGGAGGAGACACATAGCAGCTTCTCTGTCATGTATGCTCACAGCTTGAGAGGAGGGAGACTGCAATACTGCAGGGCCACAGTGGACATTCAAGAATGAAGCACACCAGCAGAGTCTGCATCAGGGAGAGTTATAGTACTCTCTGGAAGGTGTGACTGGCTTATTTACATAGGTCCAAATGCTGGCAGGGTACCAAGACTGCTACCCAACAACAAGCAGGCACTATCTGGTCCCCTAAAGAGTGTTGTTTGGCTGAGGGACTCTAATAGTTCAGCATGGAGAAGGGAGGAAGCCAGGGGAGGGGTCAGACCTCTGGTTTTGTCATCTGTCAAAGTAGCACCTAACCCTGAATCCTAACTTCAGACTTCCACTTCTGTGCTTTAGAGGGAATGAGGTCCTGGGCAGTCTCTGTGTGTGGTGGAAAGGGTACACCAGAAAATCTGGGTTTGTTATTAATTTGATGCATAATCTTTTTTTTTGTATGTGTATGATGTTTTGCTTGCATGTCTATCTGTGTGCCACAAGTGCAAGGAGGCCAGAGGAGGAAATCAGATCCCCTGGGACTGGAGCTATAGATGGTCATGGGCTGCAATATGAGTGCTAGGAATCAAACCCAGGTCCTCTGGAAGAGCAGCCAGTGCTCTTAACTGCTGAGCCATCTCTCCAGCTCCTTGATGCATAATCTAAAGGGAATTCTTAAGACTGGCCTCAGCTTTCCTATGTTTTAGATAGGGGATAATAATAACCTCTTAATAATATATTTTTTTCCCTGAAAATGCATGAATAGTGTAGAAAGTCTGCAGTAGGTAAAAATGTCCTTCTCTTTCAAATATAGAAGATGAAATTAGATCACTGTATCACCTGCACAAAAATCAGTTGAAGTGGATCAAAGACCTGAAACTCAAAACTGTGAGAGCAAAACAGTGGCAGAACACGTCAAGATAGAGGCCTGGGCAAGGACTTTCTGAAAAGGACTCCAAGAACCCAGGGGATGGTGACAAGAAGTGACAAATGAGACTGTACCAAAGAAAAATGTTCCCCTCAGCAGAGTGGTGAGACAGCCCTCAGAATGGGAGAAAATAGCTGTCTATCAGGCAAGGGATTGGTATCTAGGATCTCAAAAAAGTCTCCAAAGATTAAAGCTACCATGACCCAAACCATTCGGTTAATAAACAGGCAAGTGAATTTAACAAGCATTTCTCAAAAGAAGAAACACAGATGGCTGTTAAATATTTGAAAAAAAATCTTCAGCTCATCTAGCCACCAGGGTGGATATTTGGAATTTAAACTGCACTGAGATCCCACCTCACCCTTGTCAGAATGGCTGTCATCTAGACAACGGCTAGGTGTGTTAGTCACACCTGTAATTGCAGTCCCCAGGAGGCAAGAGAATTGCTGTTAAGTTTGAGGCCAGCCTGGCTACATAGAGAGTGCCAGACTAGCAGGGGTTAGAGGGCATGCCACTCTCAAGCCTACCAGCCAAATAACTCATGCCCCCCNCCCCAACTCCTCCCAAAACAAAAGACAGCAAATGCCCATGAGAATTCGGGGATGTAAAATGGTGCAGTTTCTATGGCATCAGTATGGAGTTTCCTCAAAAAAAACTAAGAACTGAATAACCTCGTGATCCAGCTATACTGATCCTAGGAAAATACTCAGAGGACCCTAAGTCAGCATACCACGGAGACACACTTAACTTACTGCGGTCCTATTCACAGTGACTCAGTCATGGGGCCAGTCTAGATGGCCGTCAACAGCTGGATGGGTAAGGCAATGTGACACCTGTACTCAATGGAGTTTTGTTCACCTGGAAAGAAGAATGCAATGATGTCATCGCAGAAAAATTGGAAGAAACGGAGATGATCATGGTAAGTGAGGTAAGGCAGACCCAGAAAGCTACGTACTTACTGTGTGTTTTTGCTCAAGTGCAGAATCTAGATTAAAAAAATGACATGAACATAGAAGGGAACCTTAAGTAGGGGCGGAAGAGGTCTAAAGGGAAGAAAAAAGTGGAATAACACAGAGTAATTGTGGGGGTGGGGAGACACAAATACAGTATTTTTCCTTCATATGCAGTGTGTGTGTGACGTGAAGACAGAAAGTAAGACTACTTGGGATGAGGAATGGGCCCAATGAGAGGGGTAGAGGGATGAGGAAGGGTGGTAGGTATGAGCACACNTAAGGTAAAATTACAGGTATATAATGCATATGATTTCATATACATGTGGAAGTATCATGAAAGCTCTCATTTTTTAAAACAACTAATATTCAGTTAAAAATAATTTCCGTTCCTTAAACGATGTGGATTTCTACTGACCCCTATGTTACTGTGCCTCTTACTGCAGTCCTTTGCTGATTTGTTCTGTGCAGTCCCTTAGAGCACCCGTGTTCAGAGAGCAGGTCTTGTGCTTCCTCTTGTCCATCTTTGCCCTGAATGTTGCTGCTGTACCACCGTTTGCTGGCTGGGATGCCTATGTTGGTGGAGTTTCTGCTAACTGGCAAGCAGCTAAGAACTTTGGAATTAATTGTATAATATGTTTAATCCTTCTAGGACAATTATTAACAGGGGAAACTATATGTCTGTGACTGTTTGCAGAGATCTAACAGGTAACAGAAAACAGAATACAATAATAAATGTGAATGGCTTTATGAGTGTGTGTCCATATGCTCTACTATAACAAAAACTGACATTAGAGTGTGGTCCAATNAGTAATGACCACAGAGGCCTCACCTTGAGTCCAGCATCACAGGATAGATGTCCTTCTTGATGGCCTCTATCAGGCATGGATTTTGCCTATCTTCTGTATCAGCTTTATGCCTTCTTCCAAGTTTGTAGCTGGCTTTCTGAATGGGTGACTAACAGAGACACACACAGCCCCAATGTTGTCAGTTTGGTTGTTATAAGCTAATGAGTGCCCAAATGTCTTAGTGGGTAAAGTGGTCAGAATCCCTGGAGGAAATTGCAGGCTGGCAACTGAAGTACATATTGAGCATTTTACCAAATAATCAAATAAACAACCCCACTTACAAACAATGAACTCCCTATACGTTTTGGTTCATAATAAAGCACTAAGATTATTCTCTCCCCTGTCGCTGGGCTTTGAGAAGGTATGACTTCCACAAGGCAGGGGTTCTTCCTGACTTCCCTGTGGTTAAATTCTTAGAAGCTAACAGAATGTGAGGCACACAGTGCTTGCCCAGCAGTGTTTGCTGAATGCAAGTGAGGTGGAGCNNCAGAAGCATGGAGATCTGAGGCGATAAAGGTAACACACAGTTTNTCCCTTCTGTGTTGTAGTGTTCTCTCCAATGGTTTTCACGTTTGGATTGTGAGCTACGTCTTAACATCTAAGTCATCTCTATAGTCCATCTTCTCCAATATTTTAAGCCTAGTTTACTGTGGCTGAGNTATATAAAGTCCTGTACCAGAAACTATGGATATGATCCAATCACACATAAGAACAATCACAGCCTTTGATTACTTCCTTGTTCCTCTTCATCAAGCTATTCATTGACCTGCCTAGATGTTTGTTCTTCCTGTAATGGGAAAAGTGTCACTACCAAACTCTTTTGTATCAGAAATTAGTCCTATGTTGTCGGGTGTGGTGGCTCATGCCTTTAATCCCAGCACTCAGGAAGCAGAGGCATGCAGAGCTCTGAGTTTGAGGCCAGCTTGGTCTATAGAATGAGTTCTAGAACAGCCAAGGATACACAGAGAAGCTTGTCTTATGTAGGTTTGAATAAATCATGTGTACAAGGATGTACACACGTGACACTAAAGCAGAAAGGGGGTCTATTTGAGGGGAGGAAGGGGACCCGAGGAAGCAAGGCACAATGATTTATGCACTTGAAAATGTCATAATGCCACACATTATTTTACATGCTAATTTTAAAAATTAAAAAACAATCACTTAAAAATAAAAAGTTACCATAAGGTCAAATCTTTAGTTCTATCATTCTAGAAGTGAGGGCAACAATATATATATATTCACATATATATGTATATATATAATAAATTAAGTTAAAAGAGTCTTATTTTGAATCTTATCTTCTAATGAACCTTATGGTTTGGACCCAAAAGACCAAGCTGTAAAAAAGAAAAAAGTGTGACGATCAAGCTGATCAAACACTGTCATAATATGGGTCATTAATTCCCCAAAGTTGAAAACTCCCCGGGGTGTTTTAAAGTCTGGAAAGAGCAGGTCTAATAAATATCACCTCAGAACTGCCGGAGAAAAGTAGCTCCTATCAAATAGGCTAAAGGAAGATTTAGTCCTAAGGTCTTCCGAGAATAAAAAGTTTGAGAGGATAATGTAAAAATACAACTTTTAAGTGATCTCNTTGCGGCAGCTAATATAAATAGTGAGCCAGAGTCCCATAAAACAGGATCTTCAAGCCTTCGAGTTTCAGGTTACCTTTATACGTTAATACGCTTAAAAGCTTAAAACATTGGGCTTAACCAATATCAGATACTTCTTAATGAACATAAACCATTCAGGAAGAAAACACGAATCCCTATAGATTCCAATTTGAAGTGAGAAGGAACATTAAAGCTATTTTGTCCAAATCCTATCTTCTGGAGAGGAAGTTGAGGTCAAGAGAGGCCACGGGGCTGCTGGCGCTGCACAAGGAGCGTGCCTAAATTCTGGTACAGTGTTCGTCACACTGTACAGCCGCATGCGCACTGTGCACTGAGAAATCATCTTCCTGGAACAATACGACGGTGCCCAATTTGAATAGTTCAATTTAATGCGGTGAATTTGGACCCTCAAGACCAATGCTACCCTTAGAGAGCTGGCATCCCCCTGGACTCACTCCACTGTGTGAGCACAACACAATGGGATAGTTTGCAAAAGGGCCAGATTTAAATTAGTTGCTAACTGAGCCCTGAATGGGATGTCTCTGTCATATCCCTCCCCTCAAGGTTAGGGAACCCTTTGGAANNGGAGGCCGAAAGAGTGTCCTTTGTGCATATATTACGTCTTTCAANTTAGTGNCTTTATGGGATTCTGGAGGGCTGGAACAAGTGGGTCTCTGNGTCTATCTCTTGTGACTTTTCTTGGGCTCTTTTCTTTNGGTTTGGTTGTTTTGTCCTATTCCAATGTATTAGTTTTTGTTTTATCTTACCATATTTTATTTTTTAAAAAATAATTTGAGATGTAAATAAAACAANAGATTATTAGTTCAAAGAATGACACGTGCTCATTCTATGTCGTTGGTGTCAGTATTTGAAAGTTGACGTCAATGGGAAACGAAGCTTCACCAGACAAATATTGAATATTTCACTCTTGAATATTCTTTCTTTTCATTTTTGGTTTTCAGGTGATTATTATTGCTACAACATTTTCCTACATGTCTTTATTTGGTTATATTCTCCCCTTTACCCTCTCTCATACATCCCTGCAAAACATTTTTTTTTCTTCTTAGTGTTGTGAGGCAAGGGCTCACTCTGTAGCTCAGGCTGGCCTGGAGCTCACTCTATAGCCCANGCTGGCTTCAAACTCATGGTCTTCTTGCCTCTGCCTCCTGAGTAAATGACATGATAGGCTNGAGCCATTATACCNGGCACTTGAAATACTCATACAGTGTATTTATTCTCCCTTATCCAATGTGGGGGATTGTGTTACAGATGGGGAAACTGAGGGCTGGTGACAGTCTCAAAGTATGCATTTATCGAACTGTCATTTAAAACATGGTCTGGGTTGTCCTGTGATGGCCAATTTCACGTCCATGTGACAGGCCAGAGTGCNGGTAGTTTGGTGAAGTACAAATCTAATTCTGCTATGAACACACTTCTCACATGTGACCGACATTTAAACTGGTGGATTTTGAATAACACAGATGATGCATGGCAGGCCTCATCCACTCCATTGCTGGCCTCAAAAGAAATGACCACAGCTTCCCNAGCAAGAAAGGATTCACAAAGCTGCAGTCNNGAAGCTTGTCTGAGTCCCCAGTTTGCCGACCAGNAGAATTCAGATCCTNGAGAACAACTCTAATTCCTCCTAAACNCAACTNTAAACCCACCCTGTTGGTTTGCTCTGCAGATTTTAGGCTTGTCACCTCACAGTGAAAGCACTGACATTCCTCTTCCCTTGNNTCCTGCTGATCTGATTTTTATTTGGAGAATCTNGGATACCCCATCACCACCCTGTTCTTTGTGCTTCCTGGTACTCTGTGGTTGGACTCAGGAGGAAACTGGGGGCTGAAGCCCTTGAAGGTGTTGGAGTCAATGAATGCAGAGTCCATCTGAGGGAGATGTCCTCAGANGACAGACACGTGATACAGAAGAATCTGGGTGAGCAGCAGAGGAGGTTTGGNGACACATCATCTCAGTTGTCCAAGGCAGCCCCTAGTTGGATCTAGGACGGGGAGCAACGGTGCCACTAAGAAAGATTTTTCAGGGGAGGTTTTGCTTGCTCCTGTAACTGAGATAGAAGACAGTTACAAAGGTAATCTGTAGAGTATCTTTTTAGAAAGAAAGAAAAATTCCTCGGACCCAGACTGAGGTAGCAACACTTTCTTGAATAGGAAGAAATTTTGATCCTGAAATTAAATGCTTTAACGAGNAACTGATAATAAGTGTGAATTGAAACTAATTGGTATTTCAGATCGCTGAGCCAGTTGAGAAACCATTTGTGGTGGGGTCTGNGTGAGTTAACAGTCATTTAAAATGTCTAATTAATTGTCCTGCCCCGAAGTGAGAATAAAACAGTGAATTGTCTGTCACTGTGCCNCACTTGGGCAAGTGAGTCAACTGACAATCTGGACAGAGGTGTTTTTTGTAGTAGTAGCATAATCTCCTTTCTTCCAGAGGAGGCCGATGTAGGTGGCCCTTGGACAATGACACTGTCGAATGCAGATGGGAATGCTGTCTTGCCCTGAGCAAACACAATGTTCAAATGTGAGAGAAGGGCCACCAGATTCTTGTTGAACAAAAGGAAAAATATACAGACAAGGTGAGAGGTGGCTCAATCATGGTTTATTCATTTATTTTCCTTACCCTGGGAATAACAATTAAAAGCATAGAGGGTTTAAAATANTTCTGCTCTCTGAGCTGTAAGATAGTTTGGTGGAAGTGCCTGTAGTGACCACGTCAAAGGACGCTGGGGTTTACTCTTTGCAAATCCATTTCATCTTGGGCTGAGGTTCCTGGGGTTTGATAGTTTGATGGGAAGGGTAATTTGAGGCTAGCAAGACAGATGGAGTGCTGGGGAGGGGTCAACAGGGCTTGCTCAGGCTGTCATCTGTGGAATCGTTTTTCCTGGGCTTTGAGAATGAAGAGCTATTTTGAAAAATGAGTAATTTCTTAAGGGGGTGTGCCCAGGAGTGCTAATATAGGCCAGGAAGGCTAATAAGGTGTCTGCTTATCTTCTGGCTGCCTTCTCATGACTCCCCTCTCCCCGCCATTGCAGTGGGATGCCTCTGTGTGAAGCAGNCATTCTATCAGGTCTGGTGTGGTCTATCACATCATCCACAGCTGCATAACCCCTAAAGGAAAAGAAGGTGTTTCTANAATTAACTTCTCTAAATGTCTCCAGAATAGGGGCACATACAGTAAAGGGCAGGGCTTTTCCCCACCCCCTACCCCCATAATTTAATGAAAGAAATCCAAAATGCTGAGACCGTCCTCACAGCTATTAAGGCAAAAAATAACATTATTTAGAGTATTCATCTCCTAATGAGACCCCTTAGTCACTCGTGAAACTCTCATTTCGTGTGGCAGCATCATCCTGTGGGTGACAGAGTTAATTCTGAGGGGGGCGGGAGAGACAGACAGAGGACCGGGAGGCTAGGAGCCCCTGCTAAGAATGAGGAGGAAGAGGAATAAGTAGCCAGCCAATCAAGGTTACACTAGAGTGTGTCAATCCTGTGTCACCATCCTTTTCTTTGCACTCTTGGAAAATGAGAATGAGAAAAGCTGGGCGTTTGGGATGATNAGACTGTGACATTGGTGTCCTGCGGCTATATAACACAGGTATGCATGTTTACATATTCACATGTCTCTCCATTACTTCTTTTTTTATTTCTTTTTGAGACAGGATTTCACGGCTGGCTTTGAGCTCTTTAGAGCTGAGCCTAGCCTGGAACTCTCTCTCTATATATATATATATCTATATGTCTATATATCTATATCTATATATCTATCTATATCTATCTATATCTATATCTATATCTATATCTATATCTATATCTATATCTATATCTATATCTATATCTATATATATAGATGAGTCTGGCCTTGAACTCCTAATCCTTCTGCCTCCAGCTTCCAACTGCTGAGGTCACTGGTGTTCATCACCACTTTCTAAAGTCACTTCTGCCTTTACCCTAGACACCAAGTAGCTTTTTTCCCCTCTCAAACAGCATCCAGAATTCCTTACTCACTATTTGAGCTGACTCCNGTTGAGCAAATTGATAGGTGACAACCCTGTGTTCTGACACCACATTTTCTTGAAGCCAATGTCAGAGTCTGCCAATTTGCTTTCTTTCTGAAGTGTGTTATGGTGTAGATGATTCATGTTCTTCTTCCTCTCTTTCCTCCTCCACCCCCTCCTCCTCCAGTCCCTTCTCTCCTCTCCTTCTGATGGTACAACATGCTAAATACCCAACTCAGCTACTCTAGAGATGCCCAGCCCCACCATTCTTGACCATAGCTGGGTCAGTCACACCTGCCCAGCTGCTAAAGCCAACACACCCACCTGTTTGGGTTTCCAGGCATAATTTTCTACAAGAAGGTTCAAGTCCCTCAAACATAAATATCTCCTTAAAACAACTCCTGGAATAAAGATTCTCCAGGCCAAAGTTTCAATATATTTGTTCTGAGACCTTACTTCCNTCTTCCCCTGTAGTCTAAGGTATTAATATACCAGAAAGCCCCCAGTGAGAGAAAGAGAAGGAAGGGGCTAGTGGAGAGGGACCTCCCACTCTGGTGAACAGAATGGCCTTGGCCTGGCCTGACAAGCGCTCGGGGCATGAGTGACAAAGTGTAACCCTGCAGCCTGTGCAGAAGAATGCGTGAGAAACCCCCAAACACACCAGACCCTAGCCTCAGATCATACTGGATGCAGGCTTCCTAGCTGCATGGTCATTTTCTTGTAACAAAAACTTTTTTTNAAATGTGTTATTTACCTGAAGAGTTGTAAGCAGAAAAAAATAAACAGCAACAAAACCTGTTAGGAATTAAAGAGGACAGAGGCCTAAAGGCCTTAGCTCACTTGTATTGTGATACAACTCTAGAAGACAGTGTTGACTTTTTCACTGTTTCACACACGGGGAAGAAGGGCGTGGAGAGCTTAAATGGCTCCTGTTTGGCCAGGGACAAGGTTCCTCTTTTACATGACACCTGTATGCTCACCTGAGCATCCTCTATCTACTCAGCTCCATTTCTTGGCTCCACACCTTCTCTGTCTTTCTGCTTTCTGTTGGCTTCACCTTTCCTGGGCACCAAGGTTTGCTCGCTCTGCCGTAAGTAAGGAGTTACTCTCAGACATTGTATGTGTCTGATGACTTTCTTTCCATGGTGTTCTGGCCCCTACGAAGTCTTGTTTTATACTAGATGAAGAGCTGAGTAGGTTTATTTAATAAATCGTTCAAATGACAAGGGATATTTAAAGCAGGAATGCCACAATTTGATGACTTGATGGTGTCTACAGAATCAGAGAGAAATGACAGTCCTGAAGGAGTTGTGTTGAGTAAACACCATTTCCACTACTGTGACTTCTTAAAGAATGGGTAGGTGGTGACACAGACAGCGAAGAATTCCACATGGAAAATAAAAATTATTTCTTATGTAATTGTTAAGAAAGCTCAATCCATTTTTATTCATATATTTATAAAACCCAGAGCAAATGTTTTTCTTTAGCTACANAATCATTTTCTNATAGTGAGAACCGTGTGAGAATATGATTGTTTACCTGGGCAGTTGTAACCAGAAAAGACAGACATCAATACAAATAGGACAGAAGGGTANTTCAGCTGTTTTGTGGAGAAGTACTGGGAGGTGGCTTTTAAAATATCTAAACATTTTTTATTTCTGAATATAGGATCAAAACTATCTCAAAAAGATTCTATGATAGTTTTACATACATAAAGTTTCTTATGTATATAAATACTTACATAAGAACAACAAAATATACAACAAAATATATGAAGCATGAATCCTAATTCTGATCTGAAATGGTAAGGAACTATACTTAAATTTCAGTGTTAGACAAAATCCAGCATGGAGAGGGGAAGTGGGCACCCCCTCACCCCTGGCTGAGGAACCTTGGGCATCCAGGAGAGGGAGGGAGAGTCAGTTTTCTCTAAGTGTACGGCCCTTGGTAGGTCCATCCCACTGCAGTGGAAAGCGGCACGTACAAGACTATATGGGCAGCACGAATTGGACTTGATGGGTTTAAGAAAAAGGGGCGGGGGACATGAAATTGAGTGGGTAGGGAAGGGGGCTACGTCTGGCAAGAATTGGGAGAGATGGTGAACATGATCAAAAAACATTGTACAGAAATCTCAAAGAACTAATAAAAACATTTCAGCGTTACAGAAATTTTCATTTTATAAAGGAAGTTAGAGATCCTTTTTATAGCTATTAGAAAAATNTTAAGGATGTTGGGTAAGATGGATTTAAATATTCATGAGACTTAGACTTGATGATAATGCATTGCACGTGAGGAACATTTTAAAACATGAAAAAAGAATCAAGGCAAATGGAGCCTGTCACACTTTATACCACCGTGGCACTCCCACTGAGTAAGCATGGAGCTGTAGCGTGGGCTTCTGAATCTGTTACTAGTTGTTCCTCATCAAGTAACTGGGGCCATTAGGCTTCAGTGTCAGGAAGCCAACAAGATAAGAATTGGAATAAGTACCGTAAAGTAAAATTTAAAGCCTATATTCATAGAGAGGGCCAAGAACTTCTGGTACCCAAGTGCTGGAGGTAGCTATACTGGCCACTCCTGTGTCTCTGTGACCAAAACAGCTGGCAGAAACAGTCTCAGGAGGACACCTGTGATTTTGGCTCACACTTTCATCCTGGCAGAGAGAGAANGACAGGCTTCATGGCTGCAGAAACATTTGGTGGAGGCTCCTCATTCTCCCAAGAGCCAACTAGTAGAGCATACCAGCTGGAAACAGGTGAGTGTAGCCCTTCCCAGGCCTGTCTCTAGTAACCTGCTTTTGCTATACAAGCCTTACTTCCAGAAGTTCCCACAGCCCTGGAAATCATAAAACAAGCTGGGGTCCAAGTGTCCAGAACACCAGCCTGGTGTTAAAACCACACAGAGACCTTATCTCTGGTTGTGACCAAGGAAAGGGAACACTGTACAGAGAGAGCACTTGGCCAGTCACAAATGGAGACTCATGTTCCGATAAGTCTATGAGCTTGAGATGTCAAGCTTCTGTGGTTTCCCCCTCACTATCACCTTGGATGCTATTAAAAGATTTATTTTTAAATGTGCGTGTGTGTGAGAGTACAGTTGCCCAGAGAGGGCAGAGATATCAGATTCCCAGGAATTTGAGTTACAAGATGGTTGTGAGCTTCCTGATTTAAGTGCTGGGAACCAAACTCAGATCCTCTGCAAGAGCAGGGTGTGCTCTTAATCACTAAACCACCTTTCCAACACCGCTGTGGACACTTGTTTGTAGCGTGTAGTTCTCCTTCTTTTCCAAGTCTACAAATGGGAACACCCCACCCTAAGACAACACACATCTCTTCTTTGACAGAATTTTCTAATTTTCATGATTTTCTTTCCAGTTCATTAGTGGTTGCTCNGTTATTTCATGATTAGTGCTACTCTTGCAAGTGTAATTTTTCCTTCATTATATTTTTCTAATTATCTGATTCCTGGAACACTAATGATGTTTGCATATCTACACTGTCTAGGGTTCCTTCTTTCAGGGCAGGGTCTAATCTTGATGAGGAGACAGGTTTAAACTGATTTGCAAGCTGGTCTTTTATTACTTGTATGATTGTGTATTGCCACCTTTGTTGCTCTCTCCACTCTGTACCTACAGTAAAGGGCATTGTCTCTCCATACTAGAAGGCTGAGAAGGAAAGGGACAGGGATGGCTCCCTCCTGCTGCCTCCACCTCTCATCTCACCAGCAGTTCAGTCCATACCGTGGCTTTCAAATAACAAGTGCTATGTTCTCCATCTTCTTTTCCTGGCCTCCTTGGCCAGGTTGGAACATGTTTGGACATGCAGCAGTGCTGCTTTGTACAAGTCTTGTGTCATTTTCCCATAACCTTGGTTTGGCCAAAACAGTTGCTTGTTTTTGTAATGGTCTTAAGAGTTTGAACTGTTACCAGCCTTCTTGTGTTAGCATGTGCAGCCCTCTGAAGACTGGCATGCTCTGTCCCTGGAACATAGGATAGCAGGGAATTTGCCCATGGGATTAACAATGCTTTCCCTGTAACAAGAGCTTATGTTGGATCATCAGGCCAAACGCTGAGCCCCTTAGTCCTTATGAGGGCAGAACCTTCAGAACTGTGAAGGCNAAAGAGATGATCACAGATGTAGAACCTGAGAGATAGTCCACCCATGTCAAAGATGGAGGAAGGGTCAAGAACCAAGGGACAGGAGAAGCAAGAGACAGGATGTTCACTGGATCCTTTGGAAAGAAGTAACTCCATAATACCTTAATTCAGCCCACTGTCACCTGGGCTGCCATTCTAGCTGCAGAAGTGAAACAGAGAAAATATGGACCACGCTGCATGTGTACAACCTGTATGNCAGCAGCAGAAANCTAGAAGACTGTACATCTGCTGGCATCAGAAAGNTAGAATATGGACACATTGGCTCATAGCAGAATTTGTCGTGATGGGATCCCACTGACCAAGGGTGGCTTTCTCATAGTGTGCCACTGAGAGTAGAAGGACAAGAGAGTAACATGAGCCAGCTCTGGTGAGGACTCTGTGGCTTGCAGATGGCCAACTCCCCATCATCTTCCCACATGGACTGTAAAGAGAGATGGGGAGGGCAGGAGAGAGAAGGACAGATCTGTTGTGTCTTGTGATTATGTCATTCCTACTGGGTGTCANCATTGTTTCAACCTATGCTCTCATTTGACCCGACTACCTGAAAACACTCTTCAAACATAGGCACAGTGGTGTTAGGGCTTCAGCGTTTGAACTTGGAAGGAATGTTGTTCAGTCCACAGACCATGATCCTATAATTTTAAAATATTTTCATTTCTTCATTTCAGTGGCGTGCCTGTATCCGTGCATGGTGCAGCTGTGTATGGTAGTTAGTACTTGGGATAATATTACTGTTTTAACATCCCCAATTGGCAGGTCTGTGTGTACAGGCTTATAATCCCAGTTACTTAGAAGGTTGAAGCAGTGTGATGACAAGTTCAGGGCCAGCCTGGGCTACAGAGTGAGTTCAAGGCCAGCCTGNATACACCAGTGAGACCTTATTTCAACATATAAAGTAAAAAGAGGGCTGGGGATGTATCTCAGTGGTAGAGTGTCACATACTTAAAAAATAGTCCAATTGAAAACGTTTTGTGTTTTACGTTTTAACTTTTTTATCTAAAGAACAAAGAAACTTCACAGAGCTCACTCATGCCGAGTTCCCTATACTTCTCCACTGGCTTCCTCTCCATTGGCATCTTGTATAACTTCAGGTGGGGACCAAGCTGAGGAAACTCACAACTGCACAGTACCATTAGCTGAGCCAGAGAGCCTGTAGGAACC
>LZPO01076048.1:0-25919 GCA_001675575.1 Neotoma lepida | reverse complement strand
TTGCTGCATGACTGCCCTCCCTCCCTTGCTGCATGACTGCCCTCCCTCCCTTGCTGCATGACTGCCCCCTCCCTTGTTGCATGACTCACTTTTAACCCTCATCTCACACAATTGGCTGCTCTTCTTCCTTCCACCATTTTCTCCACTTAGCCTCTGTTTACCACACCACGCAGCTTCCTCTCCTCCTTACTAGTTCCCCGTGTCCTTTGTGGGCTTCCTCTCCTCAGTTACTCCTCAAGTATGTGAGCTCTCTTCACTGTGCACACCCACCTGGTGCTTCATTCTCTTGCTAGAGGACTCTTTTTTTCACAGTTTACAGTCAACTCATAGGTGATTACCTGAATTCAACTAGCTCTCTTCCATTCCTATTAGCTGCAGTATGACTGGAGCTAAGACAGCAGACTCAATTCCAAATTCCTTTCCATCTCCCTTGCCACTTTCCCCATCTTGCTCATGAGATCTCCACTCTTTGGGATGCTTCGCACAGAATGTTCAGGGTCCTCCTTTGCTCATCCCTTTCCCCTCTGCTTGATCAGCAAGCTCTAGCAAACACGCCTCGGAACTGATCCCTTTCCCCCCATCTTCACTGCTGGAAGTGAGGCCATCAGCCTTTCTGTGAACTTTTGCATTTAAATTTTTAAAAGATTTATGTGTATGAACGCATTGCCTACATGTCTGTATGTGTGTATCACTTGTGTGCCTGGTATCAGCACAGGTCAGAAGAGGGCACTGGATCCCCTGGAATTGTAGTTAGGGATGGTTGTAAACCACCATGGGGGCGCTGAGAATTGAACCCACATCTCTGCAAGAACAGCAAGTGCTTTTAACTGATGAGCCATCTCTCCAGCCCTGGGTTTTTCATTTTTTTTGGTTTCTGTGCTGCACATAACATCTGTTGGACAGATGACAGTTTTGAGAACAAAATTAGTGTGCTGGGTAGTTCTTTTGTTAACTTGACACAAGTTGGAGTCATCTGGGAAGAGGGAACCTCAATTGAGAAAATGCCTCCATTGGGCTGGCCTCTAGATAAGACTGTGGGGCTTTTCTTGATGATATGAAAGGGTCCAAGTCACTGTGGGTAGTGCCATTCTGGGCAGGTGATTCTGAATTGTGTAAGAAAGCAGGCTGAGAAAGCCACAAGGAGCAAGCCAGTAAGAAGTGTTTCTCTATGGTCTGGACTTCAGTTCTGACCTCCAGGTTTCTCCTCTGAGTTGATTTCCTTCTGTCATGAACTGCAACACGGAAGTGTAAGATAAAATAAACTCCTCCTCCCCAAGCTGAGTTTGGCCACAGTCCTTATCACAGCAACAGACAGTACATGGACAAGTAAGCGCCTTGCAAATGTGCATAGTTACTGAATGCACACACTCCAACAGCGTTTGCTTTACCGTTCGGATGGTGGAGAACCACTAAAAGATCTGGCCTTTTGGATGCTGTTTGGGAAGAAAACTGTTGGAGTTTTGGCAGAATCTGGCAGGATAGATTCCAGAAATACATAATTAGAAATCATGTGAACCAAGTGGCTATCCAATGCAATCTTGAGGCTAGAGATGATGAGTGTCCAAGCTAAGGAGATAAGACACCTCAGATGCTCTGCAGGAGCCCAGTGTCAACTCAGCAGAGTCCATTCAGCTTGGCAACTGGCAGAGTCTCTTTGCTAAGGTGGATTAGTGAACTGATGGAGGCAGCACAGGTGTTGTCTGAGGTTCCAGACTGAATGAGATGCCAGAGGCAAACAAGAATCAGTATTTTAGGTGTTTGACTATGAAGGGATGAGAAAGGNAGTGGTAAGAAGGCAATGTGGGGTTGAGGGAGGGGCTTCCATTTTAGATGAAGCAGTAGGAATGCATGCTCTGTATGGAAACAGAGACCTAGTAGGGAGGTAGGAGGCTGAACATAAAAGGGAAGAGACCAGTGGGTGAGCAAGCCTGTTCATTTGCATGTGTGTGTGGTGTAGTGACTAGTCTTGCCTCAAACAGAAGATTGACAGACANTTCCTCTTGAGATTGAAGCAGTGGCTGTGGAAATTCCAGGTTCTCATGTTGCTGTTAGTATTGTTCTTGTCTTAGTTTGGTGCAAGTCCCTGTAGTCAGGTGTGATATTAGATTTCTTTCATTTTCTTCAATGCAGACCTCACTTGTGAATGTGGAGAAGTCAATACATGGAAGGTGAATACACGAAGTGGGGATTTAACTCTCTAAGGAGTCTTCACCCAAACTTACCCAACTGTAGGGCTTACACTGACTCGTGTGGTTGGAGCTCTGTTACTTGATAAACCACTTACAGCCCACATGCACAGCATCTTTCACTGATGAGCCAGGTTCCCCAAATACTGTTTACCAGATATTTCCACTGTCATGAATCTCAGCATTCCACAGCTGGGCACTATTATAAGCTTCACCATATCAAAACATGTCTCCAGCCGGTGCCCACACTTTGCAGTTGAAACAGACTTATGCTCAGTTTTGCTAATTTATGAAAGTGGAATCACCAACACCCTGAAAGGCTGAAGGATGGCTTTGCTGCTCATATATCTGATGTAGGCCCTGACCTCAGATCTGCTCTTCAGGACTTTTAAAATTGCCCTTTGGTCCCTTTAAGCATCTTGGGTACAGATAAAGTGCCAGGCAACAGGGCAGAGCCACAACCCTGCTGGGAGGGGCAAAGCCTCTGTGTCTTCACAGTCAGCTTATCAATAAGTCCAGGGTCCAATAAAGTCGTCAGCTGGTCTACCTGCAGCCCTTCATTCTCCACATAACACTTTTAATGTGGGAAGAAGCACAATACAGAGNCTCTTGCTCACAGCATTTGCTGTGGCTTCCTGTGGAAGAGGGAGATTTTTGTCACCCCCCCCCCATGAAAGTCACTGTCTAGATCCAATCTACTGAATTGTGTTGAGTGACCTCTGGTTAATCTTGATTGGCTGTTCTGACAGGTTGAACAGGCTCCGGCAAGAAAGTGCAGCTTCAGCAGGACAGATTCTTTAAAGAATAAATTTTAGCAAAAAGCATGAGAGGGTATTTGTTGACATAGTGCTGTTTCATAAAACAGATGAAATATATACTACATTTCATTAATTCTCTTTCCTTCTTTCTTGCACTCAGGAACACTTCCTATTTCTCTCTGCTTGCTTACAGATGGACTGTCTGGGAGATACAAACTTCAGGTTGGAGTGGTGGGGAGGGGAGTNNAGAGACCTGGAGACCTTAAAGTTTTGCTGATCAACAACCTGTGAGTGTCTTCAATAGGGACAACATGTCTACAAAGGCTTGGATTATCATGAAACCTCAGAACTGGTGAGTGTAGATTTCCCCAGACAAATGAATCCATCTGTAAGCTGTTTTGGAAAGTAGTGTCTACTCATAGATGCTTAGCAGTTCACATGTACAACTTGCATCAGTCTGTTAAAATTCCATTTGGAAGAGCGATTTGGTAACATGGATTTATGTCCCCAACACATACCTGAATGTGGTTACCTAGTGCTAAGAGAACACCAATAAACAGATGGACACAATGACATTCTCCTGTAAGCCAAAGACACAGCAAGCAGGTNCAGGGCCAAGTGAGAGCCTCAGCATGGTGGTGGAGAGCCTCACCTTCTGCCTGTGGTGATGAGGTCNTTCTGTGAGAGCACTGTGATGCNCTNTAGAAGGAATGACTTTTATCTCCTCTCATTGGTGGCCACCCTGCAGGCTGGATCCCTAGCCCANCTTCACTGCAATTTAAAGCAATTCTAAGAAAATTTATACTAGGGGTGAGCATTGGTTATTTTAAAATATAATTATTTATTTAGCCNAAATAAATTAACACAAGTATTTTGTCATTCTAAACTACTTAAATATTTTGTTAATTTTGTAATAATATAAAGCAAGGTGTGAAAGNTTGAAGTACAATTCTGTAGCATGTGTTTACCTCTAGACTTTTGGAAATACCTGCACTTGGTGACCTATCCTTCAGTGCTTTCATGGCACCAATCAATAAGAGGTCGAAATAACAATATCCACTCACGACCCAATTCTTTTCCGTGGTTAGTTGGTTGACACTTGTCTTTTCTTCCTTCCTTTCTTTCTTTAAAAAATTATTTTAATTATTTTGAATTGTGTGTGTGTGTGTGGTGGTGGGGGGGGGACAGCATGTGCTCATGAGCACAGTGTCTCTCCAGTGTTGGATGTCCTGGAGCTGGAGTTACCAATATTTGTGAGTGACTTGATGTGGGTGCTGGCACTGAAATTGAATCTTCTGCAAGTACGGCAAATATTTTTAAACAACTGAGCTGTCTCTCTAGCCCTTATCTTTTTCTTAATTAACACACACACACACACACACACACACACAGTTTCTTAAAGAGAACTATAATGTATGTATATATATGCACACACACAGATAGATAGACAGACAGACAGACAGACAGACAGATAGATAGATAGATAGATAATTTCCTTTGACCTATCTCAGTTGCTCTCAAACTTGACTGCCCAGGACTCCTACCTAACTGTGTGCTTTGAATGAGCAAACGACTATGAAACCCTTTGTGTGATTCAGATCTGCTGGGCCTGGGCTGGTTTCCCCAATGGTTCTGATGTATAGTCAGAGCTGAAGGCCATGAAACAAGACTCTCCAGAAATTAACCTGCTGCCTTGTCATTTTCTATTTTCTTCTTAAAATATTTTCCAATTGTGCTATATAGCTTATGTCACTTGAATAAGCTGTTGTCATCTGAGAGCAGGGGAAGTCAATTGAGAAAATGCCTCCATAAGANTGGGCTGTACACAAGCCTGTAGGGCATTTTCTTAATTAGTGATTGGTGGGGGGAGGGCCCAGCCCATTTTGAGTGGTGCCATCCCTGGGCTNGTGGTCCTGGATTCTATAAGAAAGCAGGCCGAGCAAGCCATGGGGAACAAGCCAGTAAGTAGTTCCCCTCCATGGCCTGCCCCCTGAATCAGCTCCTGCCTCCAGGTTCCTGCCCTGCTTGAGTTCCTGTCCTGACTGCCTTCGATGATGGACTATGATATAGAAGTGTAAATGAAATAAACCTTTTCTTCCCCAAGTTGCTTTTGGAACATGGTGTTGCATCACAGCAATTGAATACCGAATACCTAACTAAGACACCAATGCTCACNCTGTCAACAAAAATCAGAATGTGGGCTCTTGGGAGTTTGTGTTATGGATTCTGAAGCCAGATTGCTGGGGTTTAAGCCCTGCTCTATCCTCTATAAACTGTGGATCTTGAGTGAGTCATGTTCTTTTTTGATGATTTGATTTTCTCTGCCATCAATTGTCACTTCTTACAGCACTGGCCTGGCGTCTTCATCAGAAGTATTGATTTGATTGGCAATTGTAAAGATCTAGTATCTAGTGCATTATAAGAATGAGAGAACAGATTTTTAAAATCATTCTTTTCATAGGTTTAATTCTTTCCTTAAGATCAGATAAAATGATTGCATAGTCTTTCTCAAGCATTTATCTTTTCCATTTCTCATTGTCCTTTAGATCTGTGTTTTAATGGTTCAGAGATGAAGTTGATGTAGAAGGAAGAGTCAACTCCATCAGGGCTCTCAACATGATGATGGAGTACAGTTTTCACAGCTCTATACTCCACTGAAATTGCTTATTGTAATTTCCGGGCCCCAGTATAACTTGTTTTCGGATGCTATCCCCTGACTTTCAGCACCCAGACAAAGCGATCCTGGGGCATACCTTGCCATGTTTTTTAAG
Organism: Neotoma lepida; assembly: GCA_001675575.1. Taxonomy (NCBI): domain Eukaryota; kingdom Metazoa; phylum Chordata; class Mammalia; order Rodentia; family Cricetidae; genus Neotoma; species Neotoma lepida. The sequence continues at coordinate 20,204 of LZPO01076048.1, read as the reverse complement.
TCATCGTGATTTGGGCTTCATCAGCCCACGCGCATTTGGTCACTTCTCTGGATCCCCAAACTAGACCAAAACAAGAGACTGTAAATTGCTTTCCAAGTATGTGTTGACTGTAGGCTCAATCTACCTCTGCCAAATTCCAAGGGACTTGGTATTATTGCAAGCATGAAAATGNATGCAAAATGCCCCATGGCCATTACTGCAAACTCATCTGCAAAGGCGACCTAATGGTAGAGAGAGTAGGCAGATTGTGTTCTCTCACTGATAGCCACCTGTTGATCACACAATCCCATTTTCTTCCCATTCCCCCATATGCTGTATGTCACCCTTGTTGGTTGAGTTCAAGGAGTACAGCTTGTGGCTCCTTAAGTGAAAGGAGCTGAGTGGTAACAAAAACAACAGTAAAATTTTTATGAATTTACTTCAGAGAGGAGTCTAGATATTTTCTTTGTCTTTATCCACTTTCAATCAGCTCCTTTGTGCTGGTCCACCACACAGAACCTCCTTTCAGGGACGATAGCACCAGCTAACACAGGACAGGCAGCAGGGCATGCTGGCAGCTATGAGGAGGCTGGGACATTAAGAGTTCAGTTGGTTTGTCTGTATTACCTCCATTTCTGTGGCCTCTGTGTCCCAAAGTGCTTTTATAGTGAGTAAATAGTTCTCTTCAAAGGAGACTTGGTCCGATTTATCAGAGCTGTGGCTATCTGACTCTTGATACATCATTATTGTTGTCTGTGAGGTCTTCTGTGGAGGAGAAGCTTTCATTATGCATCTTGGAGTTATGTCCATACTGCATGTTTATTTTTTTAACTGTTGTCAATGCCATATTATTAAAGGGAGAGCTGTTATAGTCAAAATTGCTCATACTTGCAAAGGCATTAAGGAGTCTTATACTAGAAAGCACATCCACTGTTGAGTTAAAAGCTTGTTCTAGAAGAATCTTTACTGAGTGGATGAAAAGCCTTTTAAAATACCAAGCAACAGTAACTGCATCAGGCAGGTTGTTGAAGCACACAGCATGGTGGATCCCACTTCTGCCTGTGAGTAGTCACTGCACTGTCCATTTAAATGAGAAGACTGGACTACACTGTGCTCAGCATAACGTTGAGTCAAGCTTCTTCCAGTCATATGTAACTTCTATGCTGTGTAGCCACCCTGGTGCACTATGGTGCAACAAGAGTGCGCTCATTAAATTTCCTCTCATGAGCTTCGGTTCATTCTCAAGCTACTCCCAAAGAGCAGTGCAAGCCTTAGGAAAGTCCTTCTGTCTGAAGTCTTCTTCTCAGGGAGAAACACTGGGGGAGGGGTGGGAATGGAACAATTAGCTTCATAAACTGCTGTGCCTCAGGAAGCTGCCTGTTACAGGGAGTCACGTTTCTCTTGTTTACTGGCAGGGGACATTTCTGTTGCGTACTTCTTTTGTTCTCTCCAAGTATAATCTCTGTGGCACATGGAGTTCAGACAATGTAGATGACCCTGTCTTCGATGCACAGAGTTCCCTGTCAAGATATTGTTGTCCTTCCCTGGGCCCAAGTCCCATTTTAGTGCAAAAGAGAAAAAAAAAAAGAAAAGAAATGCAAAGAAAAGAAACAATAGAGATAAATTTAGACACTGATGGGAAAAGTCAAACTGCTCACTGTCCACCCTTTGAAGCCACGCCCAGCAGGCCACTTCCTCTAACCTTCCCAGGGATCCCCAGCCACGCAGGGTAGCTCCTGTGAGCCAAGGCAGACAGATGATTAACGTGAGACTCAACCCTTCCGTGGTAAGTTCATGTCCCAGGCATCCCTTCTCTAAAACAACCAAAAACAAAACAACACACACACACACACACACACACACACACACACACACACAACAACTGCATCTAGCCTACAGTTAATCTCTCTGGGCTTGATCCTTATCAACTGTTTTCCCTTGCAGCAGAACAGCCCAAGCCTTTCTGGCTTCATTAGTCTGGGTTCCCTAATGGTCTGTAAGGAAGTCTTTATCTCATTCAGAACCAACAGCTTCCACCAGCTCCATCTCATCTATTTGTATACTCTTGCTCCCCCTAATTCTAGACAATGTAAATTGACCCAGTGGTGTGGAGAGACAGCTATCAGCATGTAAGGTGGGTGACAGATTCTCAAAGTATCTAAACTGGGCTCTATTTGTGTCAAGATCTATGTGTCTGCTGCAGTGGCCCAGATAATAAGTGCAATAAGAGTGCAATCTCTTCTTGGGCTGTCTTGTTAATGAACTGTGAAACTAGACCGATGCAGTCCTAAACACATAGCACTATGTCACCAGGAAATAATGCAAGGCCTGATGTCCTCTATTGCGCCCCTGGCAGGTCCCATTGTGGTTTGTCATCACTGTCTTCCACTTTTCAGTGTCTTCAGTGGTTATAAACACAGTGAGTAGGAGAGTAGGAGCTATAGTTTATAAATACATGTCATTAGCATAGGCACATTTATTCATAGCCAGTTTCTCAAGCAAACGTAAGAGACTCACATGGCATTTCTGTCCATACATATCAGACATAGCTGTTTGGACCTGCACATGTACAAATACACTTTCTTTTATCCAGTTAAGTGCATGTAACCACCNGAGAACAGTTTTGTAAGACTGCAAGTTTTCCCTTTAGCTCCAATTCCTGACGGAGGAGGATTTCCCTGCAGTATTTCTCTCCTTTAAATCTCTGCTTCTCAAACACAGAAGAAAGAGAATGTGTCAGGGCAGAAAGGAGGAAAGTCAGCAGCAATCAAAAGCATACAAGTGAATGCAGAAATTGTGGGACCAGCTGAGAAAAACAGACTCTGTGCTTGCTTGCTTTTTAACCTTNGAGAAAAATATAGCTGGCTAATGGCCACCGAGCCCACAGTGACCATGGCTAAAATGATTTAACAGAGAGACATGGGACAGGAAAAGAAAACAGTCATTTGCACGAACCTTTTATAGTCTCACAAAGTACAAACAGCTTTGTAGTCCTTGAAAAAAACACAACCCCACCAAAATCCTAGACATCTTTTGCAATAGAATAAAGTACTCTCACTTGACAGATATTCAAACTTTTTATAAAAAAAAAAACAGACTTTGGAGCTCTGAATCTCTCCACAGCTCTCTCCTCTGATACCCTGTGCACTCTGTATTGTCCTAACCCAGTATCATCTTGTCAGGACAACTCAGAGCTCNCTGGCTGGTGATGCCTGACATCTAGAATGTGTCTCTTCATTCTGGGTACCACTTTCTCATCTCCAGTCCCAGCACTGCACCTCTTCTTCCTTGCACCTTGTCATTTTTATCTTCTTGGGTTGTTATCAGCCTCTTTAGTTACTGCCGTGCTGCTTGCTGCCAAGTTTTTGCAAATGGAGAGTAAAGATGTCACATTACAAGAGAGGAAACTGCGCTGTCTGGTTTAGCAGATGCAACACAGAGGAGCTTCAAAATAGGTGAGGGGTGTTTATAACCCTATTCCAACTGTTACGGTGTGAGGAAGGCAGTGATGAACGCATTCCAAACACATTATTGTGTGCTCCTTTATTTGCTATGTCTTCTTTCTCATGCTGGACGGTGAATGTTGGCAAGACTCCTCCTGGTAGGATGTGCATACGACTGTGAGTAACAGATGCCACAGCCACAGGAGGAGATGGATCAGTGTGAAAGAGTGGACAGGACACTGTGGGATAGGGCTTCTCATGGTGGGCATGGGTGGTATCTTAGGCGGCATTATCTCTTGCTGGGGGACTGCCCCATGCATTGCAGGCTGCTTAGAAGCACCCCGGCCTCTACATATTAGATGCCAGGAAAGTGTACAACTGGACTGANAATGGACTAAATCTCTGAACCTGTAAGGCAGCTCCCAATTAATTGTTTTCCTTTATAAGAAATGTATACTCTCTTTCGACTCTGCCCAGTCTTCCCCCAGTTTGAGAAGCACCTAGGTCTCATGGNAGNAGCAGTTNNGTCTTCTCTCAAGCTTACTCTGTCTCAGAGCACCAANTCACAGCATCCTCATCCTGCACACGTCTTTCTGAGACCGTCACACACATCATTTCCTGAAGTCACCATTCATGAGTCACCTCTGTGGGGAGATGCCTGTCGGTCTNTTTTTTTCCTTTAACAATACACCACTGCCAAGAATCCCACCACCTCCTCCTCCTTACTTCATTTTATTTTACTTCATATCAGTTATTCCTTCCTGGACTGATATTTTCACTGGTCAGTTGGTTTGTGATTGACCTTGCTCACAAGAATTTAAAANCCAGTGGAACTGAGACTTGGATTTGTTCNCTGATATATTCNGTATAGAATCTGGCACATGTTGGGTGTACCTGTGTAGTTTGTTGAGTCAGTGAATGAGTGACCGAGCTGTCTGTCCTGTTGGAGACAAATCCAGAATCTAGAATCATCTGCTGAGGAGAAATATATGAGGGGACTTCTCTCTTGGCCATGGGTAAACTGCCCACAAATCCTTCAGTCTTCATTTGTAACTATTTAATACTATGATTCTTCCCACCATCGAAGAATTATGAAAGTGATAGTTCTCATATGCAAGTTGAGCAGATCCTTAGTACTTAATTTTTCTTTCCCATGGAAAAGGGAGTTGTGTGATTGTTGTTCCTTTTTCCTTTGCTAAGCCATTACAAAAATGCTTAGGAAGTGGAGTTAGAAATCCAACCAGTGGCTCCATGCCTGAGTCAAATTCCAGGTTTTCAAATTTAAAANGTGTAAAATGCATTTTTCTGTTTGCCTTTTGTACTTATTGAGATAGTTTCTCGACAAGAGGGAAGTAAACTGGGAAGCGAGCTTGATCAAAATGTGCCAGAAACATCCATGCTGCCTAGTACCNAGTGTGTCCTGTCAGCAGAGGGACTCTGGGTTCACACACAACTCATCATCTGTATGGACTTGGCGGCCCCCACATTGACAATCTTGAAATGAGAGGTTGCTAGGCAGAACAGGAAATGGCTTGTGAACAGTTGTATTGCTGAGGGTCTTTAAGCATTTATTGTCTAAGTGTCCCTCTTACTATGTTGAAGGAAATATGACTTTGGCTCAGGGGCAGTGTGGTGGTTTGAAAGAAAATGGCCCCCAAAGGGAGTAGCACTATTAGGAGGTGTGGCTTTGTTGGAGTATGTATTNTCTTGTTGGAGGAAGTGTGTTGCTGTGGAGGCTGGCTTGAGGTCTCATATATGCTCAAGATACTGCCCAGTGTCTCAGGCCACTTCCTGTTGCCTGTGCAAGATGTGGACTCTCATCTACCTCTCCAGCATCACATCTGCCTGCATGCCGCCATGCTTCCCTCCATGATGATAATAGACTAAATCTCTGAAACTGTACACCACCCCAATTAAATCTTTTCCTTTATAAGAGTTGCCGTGGTCAAGGTGTCTCTTCACAGCAATAGAAACCATAACTAAGACAGACAGTATGTGTAATCCAGGCAACTGGGATTAAGTACAGCTCCACCATTACCGACTGGCACCTTGGTGAACATGTCTTACTGTTCACCTCAGCCCCAGTTCCCTCATCGGTTGTAGACACGTCATGTTACTTGTGGAGTTGTTGGGTTTATTTAATGAGACCATTTGCAGAAGTCACAGCACAGCAACTGGCTCTCAGAAAGATTGCAGACTTGCTGACCTTGTGCTAATGTAGTTTAAGCCCTTTTCCAATTTAAAACACCCTGAGAANACNGTCATGGATTGTTTTCTGGTTTCACTGNNCTTATTTCTGGTGTAGCCTAGGNAGGAAAATTGAAGAACACAATGNAAAATATCTTATTTTTCTCATTCATACAATATCTAAAACACTCATTTGCATAAATATTATTTNTTTATGATGAAAGTTTGAGAAATTTANAAAAATCATGAAGGAAAAAAATGAGTTATAAATCTTCTGCCTGTGTGTATATGTGCTGAGGAAAAAAGGGAACTGNGTCTACTTCCTACAGCAAACTCTTTGTGTTTCAATATGAATTAGTGGCTGTTTTGTGAGTACNGCATACACATATGCACACAAAAGAATGCAAAATAAAACTCTCTGTCCCACTGTCTCCAGACAANACCCTTAACGTATTCTTAAATTTCTTTCCAGAAATTTTCTCACACAAGATTTGGAATTTGTTCTAAAATCTAATTTTATATCCTGAATTTTTTAATTATATAAGAGAAATTAAAAAACAGGAAGCAAGAAATACACAGAAAACTGGCCTAGAATGACTCATGTGTGGAATCAACATTTCTCTTTCTCTGTCCCTCTCTCCCTTCCTCTCCACACCCCCCATGTGTGTGTGCATATGTCTGTCTCTTTCTTTCAGTGTGTGTATGTCTGTGTGTATATGTGTATGTCTGGCTGTATGTATGTTTCTGTGTATGTGTCTGTGTGTCTCTGTGTATGTCTGTCTGTATATCTCTGTGTTTCTGTGTGTCTGTCTCTGGGTGTATGTCTCTGTGTAGTATGTGTCTGACTGTCTGTCTCTATCTGTCTCTGTGTATATTTGTGTCTGTCTGTCTGTATCTCTCTGTCTCTGTCTCTCTGTGTGTGTGGTGCTAGGAAGGGATCCCAGGGCCTTGCCCATGTCAGCAGGCACCCTATGGCTGAGCTGTAGACCAGTTCTTGAAATCAACATTTCATGAAGCAATGAGAACTGGTGCTTAAAACAAGCTGTGTGATTTTCAGCATTTAACTCTCAAGGCTCAGTTTTCCTACTGGAGAAATAGGATAATAATATGTCAGTTTTAGGGATCAAAACAGCAAATGCACCTGTCACAAAACCGGATCACAACAGAACCTTGGCTTGTGTTAGTTCTTAGCTATCCTTCCCTACCTATCCAGGATTCTCTGACACAGCCCAGTCAACTTGCAGTTTGCTAGCTGGGAGAATCCTGCCTCCCACCCTCCTGCTTTGTTGCTTCAGGCCTTAGAGGGAATGTTCGAGAGGCATTTCCAAATATGTGGTTGATTCTGAATTCCAGAGTACCTCAGAATGAGTCCTACCCACCCAGTTTGTGGATACTCGCAGGGGGTCTACAGCTCAAGGCAGGAAAGAGTAGGGAGACTGATCAGCACCAAGGTGCTAGAGAATGAAGATGCAAGACTGATGTCACAGGTATAGCCACTGANTGGAAGCCCAACTGAGCTTCCTACTGACCATCCAGGGTCACCCAGCCCCAAGCCAACCCTTCATGGAATTTTCTACTTTGGAGTCTCTCATTTGAAAACCAAGATTCTTTTGCTAACAAAAAGGGTCAGAAATAACAGCTGTAAACAATATTATTGTTATAAAGAATTTCAGAAACTTGAAAGCATTTCTTACGGTCTCTGTTTAATAATGCTCAGAGATATTGCCTCTCTCTGCATCCTCAGATGACGATCCAATATGCTGTCTGTCTGGGATATTTTATAGACCCCATTGGAGCCCCCTTTCCATTTTAATATCGTGTGTACGAGTGTTTGAGTGTATTTGTTTCTTAAAGAATGACTTTAACTGTACCTGGTATTTGCCAACATTTAAATACAGTTTGCTCTTNTTTTTCTTCCCTTATCCATTGTGATGGATGCTAACAGACAAAATAGATATGTAAGGCACGAGTTCCTAAAAGAGTTCTATGTCTGAGGGAAACATTCTCAATGTAGTGCTCAGGGGAAAGTATGGTGATATCCTCAGCCCCATGACATTTAGTGGTCCCTGCTACACACATGCAAAAGTACTCAGAAAATTTGCCATTTGAGTAGATTTGACTAATTGCATCATTGTTGGGTGGAGTCGTGAATATTCAATATGCCCTTCCAAAGCTATTCAGTGTTTTCCAGATTCCCTATAATGAACACTCACAAATGTTGGCAAACAATGTAATTCTACAGAGATCTGATTTCTCAGATGATTGAATCATGCCTACATTTCTTAAAATTATATCACTGGGCTGTGCTTTTCATAACACGAAGGTTCTTTGTATGGATATATTTTTTTGATATATATTACTTTGTTAGATTAGGAATGACTTGAGGTTAGGCATGGGGGCTTTTCTGTTGTTGAAGAAATACTCTGTGAAGAAATACTCAAATACTGTCAGTGAGCCACGCAACTGGCCATATGAATGAAGTGATCAGGGATCAATAAATGATTCTTCCTTTCCCCATCAGGTTTACAGGTCACTGTTACATGAAATTTATGAAGTCCGCTCTGACCAAGCCTTTATCNGATGGTTAGTGGTGACACTGATGTAAGAAAAGCTTTATGTGAGGAGAGAAGCAGTTTCTCCCCTATTGTAGCCAAATGTAAACAGTTCTGATGGTTAGTNCATTTAACACAGATAATTTTCCTTCTGTGCTGCTGTTAGAAGCCGCTTGGATGTGGGTATGCACGATTAAATGGATTCAATGCCAAACACCCCAATGACCCCCAGTTCTTGCCCCTTGAGATTCTGACTTGCTGTGGAAATCCCTCCAAATCAAGGAAACATCTGTGATCTTAAGTATATCATCCATAGTAGGTTTTTCTGTTAAAATGAAAATGTGATGTAAATGATGGAATTTAACACCTCAGACTTGCAGAACAACTATCTGTGAGAATAAACCAAACCAAACCAAACCAAACCAAAACCCAAATACCTTGTTTGGCTGGTCAGAAGAGATGTGGGACTTGGGAACAGAAAGGAGTCAGTTAGGCAGATGTGGTTGGGAACCTAGGAAGCCAGGCATCAGTCCAGGGCTTAAAGGGACTAGTTAGAGATTTCTTAAGTGATGTCCTGGGTAAGGGGCCTTCAGATTCTTTTCAGGCTTGGAGGCGCATGCACTTATGTTGCCTTGGGTCTTCCACACTATTTCAGGTGTTCTTGACAGGACTGGTCCACTGTGCACAGTCTGTGTGGCCAGTGATCTTCAGTCTAAGACAAGCATGANGTTAATAGAAACATTGAGAATCCCCAAGTCCCAGGGCCTCCCTCTATGTCTGGCAAGAGAACAGTAGTACACGCCCTTTGCCTCACACACAAGGACAATCCTCCCTGGGCAAATGGGAGGTGAGCCAATTTGCTAATATGAAATGAGCAGAAGTATTATCAGCACTGCCTGAGTAATTAGGTAAGGTGATATGAACAAATTGGAACCTCAGATGAACTCCCAAGGAAAGATGTTCACAGGCTGAAGCTGAAGTCTGTNGAGAGCNCCCTGCCGGAGTGTGCAGCGCACATGGGGGAAGTAAAGGGCGGTGAGATTGATGCTAAAGAGGAGGGCGTGAATATCCACCCACCTTGGGAAAACACCAGGGCTAAATGACAGAACTCTAAATAAGATAGATTATCTTGAAATACACCAACACACATCCAGTCCTAGGACATCCATTCCACAGCATGGCTCTCAGTCCCAAATGGGACCACATAAGAAGGATTCTCTGGGTGGACAGAGGAGATGGCACAAACTGCCTACACTGGAATATGGGCACTGTGTGGAGCTGCAACTCCCNGTTGTTCTNACTTTGTGTCCCTCTCCAGATTTGGTGTTTCAGCTCTTGCCGAAGAGCTTGGCCACACTGCCTGGCCAGCGAGCAGGTCCTTTGCCAAGTAGCTAGATCTCACTCTTGCTAGGGAAGAACATTGTTAACTAAAATAGTTTGTCTTTTGATGCCAAAGGAAGTCAAATTGTAATCAAGAACTGAGAATGGGTTGAAGTCATCAAAGCTGTCTACTCCAGACTTGGCATCTCCGCGTGTTCCCAGGCTTATTAAATATAAGTTACGTTTACAAAAGGAAAGGGTTTTGCTGCTTTCAGAACTTCTTTCAAATCATGCCTCAGTGAGCCGTGGATGGAACAGACAGAACCAGAGTCCGCAGTGGCTTCTCGGGTCCTCGGGCCTAAGGAGAGATGCAGGGAAGGAAACTTGGATTTCATTGAGATGGCTCAATAAAGGCAGAATGTATTTAGCTGAATTGTGAAGTCACAGGAGAAGCCCATCACACTACCACAGAGACACTGCTGTGGTGAACGTGTTGTGCTTTGTCAGTGATGTGGAGAGATGGTGGGTGAAGACACCCATTACCAAGCCTGTCCACCTGAGTTCCATCCCTGGGACCCACTTGGTGGCAGAAGAGTCAACTTCCATACCACAAGCTGTCCTTTAACCTACACACACACACTCACACACACACACACACACACACACACCACATTGATAAATAAGTTTAATTTAAAACAGCATAAACCTTTCTCTGTAGGTCCAAAAGATATTTTTGTGTTGGCTTAAGAGTGTATTTCAAAAGGCTAGAGAGATGGTTCGGTGGTTAGCAGCACTGTCTGCTCTTTCAGAGTACTCAGATTTGATTTCCAGTACCCACAGGTGGCTCAAACCAATCTCCATTCCTAGGGCATCCAGTGCCTTCATCTGGCCTCTACAGATACTGCATGCACATAATATGCAGGTATACATGCAAGCAAAACACCCAAACACATAAAAATATTAAAATAATAAAAGAATTCAACTCACATTAAAATTAGATGCAAGGGTTAAATGCTTATCAACAAAACTGGTATTTAATATGCTATCTCATTTAACCCTTGTGCCAAGATCTGAAGTGAAGTTTGCATCATATTGTGAATCTGGAGTCCTGGCTCTTCTCTTCATGTTCTTCACTCCAGGTCTGTCTCTGAGCCAGGGAGATATGGATACTTGCAGTTCAGGTCATTTGCAGCCTACAGCTCTGCTCTTTCCCATAGGTTCCCTGTACTGGACAAGTTGATTGGTGTCCCTGTGGAAGGGGGCAGAGGAATGAGTGACTTCTTTAGCATCCTGTCATACCTCCCCTCAGTGTCTCTGGGACTTAGGTGGCCCCGGATCTCTGCACAGAGCTGATCTGCTCCACTTCCTTTGCATTTGTTGAGCTTTTCCTAGGCAAGGACACAGAAACAAGGCCTAGGACCCCACAACATAGTGTAAGTTATCAGGCTAGAGGTGAGACTGTTGAATATGTAAATTAGAAGCTTCCTCCTGGGTTTGGTGGGACAAAGAATATAGCATAGAGAATGAAGAAATAGCCTAGTGTGGTGGTGTCTGCCATCCCAGCACTTGGGAAGCAGAGGCAGGAAGATCAAGAGTTCAAGGCCATCTTTGGCTCCATAAGACCCCATTTTAAACAATGAAAAAATGAAAGTAAAGGGAATTTCTTTTCACCCCCAATATATGTAGGAGAAAGCATTTTCCAGGGCTTAGAGAATAATCCTAGGATATCTGATTTATTTAAAGATTTTTTTTCCTAAAAAAGAACTGATTTTGGTTAAAATGGGAAATGATGGAGAAAATTGTTTTCCTTCACAGTTGGTCTCTGCCTTGTGAAGCTGATTGTGACACATCATTGTTTACTTCTCTTTCACAAGTGATTTTTTTTAAAGAGAAAAAGCTAGGCAATACAATGAATTGAATAGAAATCACAGGGTAGGGGATGTCCTTAAAAATGCCGAGTTATTTATTTCTTTTAATTCCATTTAGCAGAAAGTCAAGCCCGCCATTTAGGCATGCAATTCCCCCAAATAAAAAAAAAAAACCAACAACAACAACAAAAGAGCCGAAAGGCTTTGAGGACTAATGGGCCGGGGCATCCTTACAGCAACATTGTAGTAAGGTTTATATATGGAGTCCGTCTTCCTCCTTGGCACTGATTCATGAGTGCTAGAAGCAGGCTACTATAAAACAAAACCCCTTGCATCAGCACGGGAGAGCTGAACTGTCCTCTGCTTGTCATGCCACAGCTCTTTAGTATTTGGGTTAGTGGGGCCAAGGCAGAGAGGAAACTATTATCCCACCAGAGGCTCAGAGGGGAAAATTAAAGTCATCAGAGCTGGCAAAGCTGGGCCTTTTCTTTGAACACAGGAATCATGCTTTAATTCATGGTGACCCCTTGCAGAGGGTAGCCGAGAGAGAACATGCCTGGGTTTCTATTCCAGAGGAGTCCTTTATAAGGTCTCTTCGCACCCTCCAGAAATAGAAGAGACTTGCTTTTTGGCAGAGGGAGGTGGGAGGGATGTGGGAAGTAGGATGAGAAATCTAGAGTGGAGATCTTTGAAGTCTAAAATGCAGTGGGAAACAGATCCGAAAACACACGGGGCACCCGAGGAAGCAGAGGTCAGAGGTGGAGGATCCAGGATGGTGCTGGGCCAGGGCACTAAGTCAAAGTGAAGCAGCTCTGCTTCCTTCTGAAGGACACCTCTGACCCCTCCTGCTAGAGGAGCTGTGGACCACGGCCACTGGCCTTGGATCAAACATCGGCATCCTCCAGGTGGGGATAGCCGCTTGAAGAATATGAGTTATCTCCCCCAATGAGAGGGTCTTTCTCTCCACATCTTCTCTTAAAGTTTATAGGCAATGACCCTACATTGTGATCAGGACAACAAAGCATGCCCTGCCGAATTCAGGAGCATCCCAGACCCCTTGGCAAAACAGCTCTTCCCCCATCTTTCCCAGGATCACATCCTGTAGAGAGACACCTTGGCAGAGATTTAACCCAAAGACAGTCTTTCCTCCGTGTTTAATAAGAGAAGGGTAAACCTGAATAAAATACCAAAACCCGTTTGTAGGGGCTTTATGCCTATCAGTGTAGAGCTGGGAAACTCTACCACCACACCAGCATTTTCTAGAACCCCTCTCCTTGAATATTTTTCAAGTAAGGATTAATGTTGTAATCCTCTGAAATGTTCCTAAATTTCAGCTGGAAGCTGTTTGTCATCACCCAGGTACTGACACCACAGGCCTTAAAAAATACAATAAGTGAGTTTAGCATCCAGTCCCAGTCAGTGCTGCCTAGGCTCAGCCTCCACGCAGCCACACAACACTTCCTCTGGGGGTGATCTAATACAGGGAACAATACAGAACAAATAAATGGATTTCCTCCACTCTGGTGACTGAGCTGTCCCCATTGTGTATGTCTTCGTGGGGCATTGAAAACTGGGAAGTGTCTTGACAAAGGACTGCTCTGGCCTCCAGGATAGAAAGTTCTTTCTCACTATTCTTTGTTCCTCAGATAAGTTCATACATTGTTTTCCCCGTTCAACCAAGACTGTGACTAAGCGCGGGGTCCCCACCACTGGAGTGGGCACTGATGGTTGGACTCGCCAGTGAAGAAACTCTTGGAAACATCCATTTGTTTTTACAGAATGGGTTGGTTCATGGGACCTCTGTGGTTGATCAAGAAGACCAAAGCTGAGGGACAGACCCTGGAGAGCAGGAGCAGAGAGGAGCCATCCAGCTTTTTCTGTAGAGGCTTCTGATCCATCCTTCCAAACAGACACCAGAGGCCACCCTCTGGGCTGCCCTGGGTCTAAACTGGAACACAGAGGCATTCACGGGCTCCGTAAATATTTACTATGAGCAGAGATTGTGAAAGAGGCAGATGTGTTGAAGACACACTCCCACATATGAGGGGTTACATCACTGCCGGATTTAATCAGACACAAGTTCTAAATGACTTCATCACAGAAAGGCCATTGTCTTGGTTCCTACTCTGCGGCACAGGTCTTTTCTTGAACAATCTCTGCGTGCTACCTCAGCTCTGCCTTTGTTCTCTCTAGTCTGCCTGGAACATATTTGGCCAAGAAACAATTGTGTGTTCTTGTGAAGGCGACTTCACCTCCTGGTTCGCAGGCCTTTGTCTCTCAGATGAGGTGTCTCCCTGCTGAGGCCGTGACCCTTTCTGGCTGTGCTGAGAGTGGCCAGAATGACTGTGTCTGGGCTTTTGCTTACTGGGCTATTTTCGCTTACTTGTTTTACATATTCCTAAGCATTGCTCCTCAAAACCAGATTCTATTGCTGCTAAATTACTCAGCTCCTAGACTTCCTAGGCTATGGCATTCTGTGACATAACCACTGGCTAAGAATGTCCAAACTAACCTGAAATGTATTCTGAAGACATTCATCTCTCCATGACCAAGGCAATGCCCACACTCACCCCGGTGGAAAATTCCACTAGGGCATTCAAGGTTTTCTGACATCTTATTTCATTGTTCTGTAACTTTATCTTTCCAGATGACTCTGCAATTCAGCCAAACCAGACCGTCTCTAATTTCCACATAAACTGTACTTTCTGCTTTAGATCTCTGTTGACATTTTATTATTTTATAACGATATCCATTCTGCACGATTCCTCTGCATCCTACCCATTTGCTGTCATTTGCCTTGTTGCTTTCTCTTTTGCCTATTTATTGTTTTATGCACACCACTCAGGAGTTTTTAGTGTGTTTACAGTGTCCTTCAAGGATCTTTACTGTCAAATTCCAGGATGTTTTCACAAACCACTAAAGTAATCCTGGACTCACCAGCAAATGCTTTTCGCTTGTCACCCAAGCAGAGGGACCCTACATTGAAAAATGCCTCTATCATACTGGCCTGTAGGCAAGTCTGTGGCGACATTTTCTTGATTAATGATTGATGTAGGAGGGTCCGCCAACTGTGGCTGGTGTCACCCTTGGACAGATGGTTCTGGATTGTCTAAGATAGCAGACTGAACAAGCCATGGGATATAAGCCAGTAAGCAGCACTTCCACAAGGCCTTTCCTTCAGCCTACCTCCAGATTCCTGCCTTTATTTTCTACCCTGACTTCCCTCAACAGTGGACTATAAGCTAAAAGCTAAAATAAACCCTTTCTTTCCCAAGTTGCTTTCGGTTATAGTTTTTATATAGCACTAGAAACCTAACTAAACAGAGATTGGCACCAAAAATGTCATATTGCAATGACAGACTGACCCTATTGCCTTTGGGAGGATTGTAGTGGCATTTGGAACTTTGGGCTAGGAAAGCCATCAAGTGCTGAGAGCCTAAAGGGTTATTCTGCAGGGATCTGAAAGATAATGCTGAAAGCAATGGAGACCATGGAGGCTTGGGTTGTGATGTGTCAAAGGGAAGCCAAGACTGTCTATCATGGCTGTTTGTATGATCTTATGAATTGAGAATCTGTAGTTTCTGTTCGCCTGGAACTAAATAGTCAGCTGTGACTAACAAGAGATCAGCATCCTTGAGGTGACATCTTCTGAGAAGTATTTCCGCAGAGTCAGCACACAGAAGCTGTGGTCCTAACGATGCTTCTCAAGCTGGCAGCCAAACTTGGTAATGTGTTTGTGACACTGGTTTTGGTGACATGATCGAAGGATTGAAGAGGTTATGGAGAGTAGCCGAGGCTTCGCACTGTGAGAGGCCAGGAGAGTCCATTGGTGAAGATGCAGCCTCCATTGCTGTAGAAACCACAAGATTGAAAGGGTTGTAGAAAGAAACTAAGGCTGAACACTGTAGAGCAGGGTCTGAGTCCCTGAGGAGAGGTCATCAGGCCGTTGGTGCAGGTGCAGCTCCAGTTGCAATGGAGACTCCAACATACTGTCAATGCCAGGACTATGGGGTGACTACTCCCTCCCCTCCCCTCCCTGCCCCTCCACTTTTGTTTGCAGTACCGGGGATTGAACTCAAGGCCCATGAGCTGAGCTGTACCCCCAGCTCTTATAAAAAGCCATTCACTTTGAAACTTGAGTCTATCCATTTCCAGTTTGGCTTGTATTTGTGGCCCTGCTTCAGCCTGCTTAGCTGGGAGGAGGCCAGAACCTGTATGCCGGGTGCTTCTTCCTATTCTTTACAGTCTTTCGGACCAGGACAGTGTTGAGTTTTAAAAAACTCTAATTTATCTCTCTCTTCTTTTGCTGCTTGTGCTTTGTTTGGTGCCACATTTAGCAAACCACGGCCTGATGCAAACTCGTGAAGAGGTAGAAGCTGCTCTTTGGGGTTTCCATGACTTATATCCAGTTAGGTATTTGATCCGCTTTGAGTTAATTTTTGCATCATCTGGAGACCCAGCCTCACTGTGTGAGATGGGGGTACCTAGCTATCCAGCATTATTTAATGAAAATACTATTCTTTCCACGTAGAGTTGTCTTGGCACTCTGGTTGATAAGCAACTGACTAGGAGCATATGGCTGTACTTACGGACCGAGCTGGTTCCCTGTGCATCTATCCTTATGGCAGATCTTGCTATTTTCATTACCATCCCAGGGCAATAAATTGTGAATTTGGGAAATGTGACATTCCTAACTTTGTTCTTTATTTGAAAGATTATTGGGACTGCTGTGGTTGCCTTGCATTCCCCTGCATATGAATTTTGGGATCAGTTTGTCAATTTCTGCCAAAAAAAAAATAAATAAAAGAAAGAAAAAGCCAGCTGGAGTTCTGATGGGTGGTGTTTTGAATCTGTAGACCAGGATTTGCCATCTCAGAATTGTTGTCTTCATTTTAAAAAACATGAGATGCTTTCCCATGTACTCAGATAGTCTTTGATTTTCTTCAGTGGTGTTCTGTGGTTTTCAGTATCTGTCTTGCATGTATTTTGTTCAATTTTCTCCTCAATATTTTATTCATTTTGACATTGTTTTAAGTGGAATCGGATTCTTGGTCTTGCTTTTGTGTTGTTCATTTTTAGTGTATAAAATACAATTGATACTGATACTTGCATATTGATCTCAGTAGTTCTAATGATTTCTCTCTACCCAACCCATACTTCTTCTTTCTTCCCTGTGTGTGTGTTCTTGGACAATCTCTCCTTTCTCTATCCAATGTCTCATCACCATCTGACAACAAGACATAGTTTTACTTTTTTCTCTCTAATCTAATACCTTGTACTTAATTTAAGTATTTTTAATCATGTGTGTGTATGTGTGTGTCTGCACATGAGTGCAGGTGCCTGTAGAGGCCAGAAGAGAGCAACATATTCCCCTGAGGCTGGAGTTACAGACTGTTGTGAACTGTCCAATGTGGGGTGTGGGTGAACCAGTTCTCTGAAATAACAGCATGTGCTCCTAACCATTGAGTCATCTCTCCACCTCTTTGCACTTTTTCTTGGTAGAAATAAACTCGGTGGCTAGAACCTCCTATGCAATGCTGCTTAAAGTGGCAAGGGTTCCTCACCTGAGGACTGAAGTCCTCTTTTGTTCGCCATTAGGGGTGTTGTGATTTGGTCTTTCCTGTATTTGCCCAGGCTGTATAAGTTACTTCTGATCTTGTTTGTCAGGTTATTTTAAATTCTTCTCATGCCTTCTTCTTCCTAAGAACCATACATTTAGAATAATGATGCAGCCAGTCTAGAGGTCAGCTCCTCTATCCCAGGATTTGTCCTTGTTGCTATTTCTGTAACTCTCCTGAATGTATTTTGTTTGGAAAAATCTATAAATAAACTATATCTGTAGTTGCTAATTTTTTGGTTGGCTCATGTTCAGTAAGCCGATGATTAGGCTGAGATTGCCCAAACTGTCTTGGTCAATAATTACCCCAGAAGCTATGGTGCTCTCTTTATCCTTACTGGGATGTACCTTCACCATCCAAGTGCTACTCACTGATAAAGTTGACTTCCAGTGTTTTCAGAAGCTCCTGCTCCCTCAGCGGTAAGCTTTGGGGGTCTTTTCAGGCCTTTTCTGAATCTGTTCACTGTTTTGAAAGACACGTCTCCTTGAAACCCAGCAGTGCATCAGTATTGTTCAGAGACTTTCTATACAACCCCCTCCCTAGATTTTCCCTTAGGTTTCTTTCTCTTGATGCAGAAGGACTGTAGGTTGAGCCCAGGGCTGGGAGCACACTTGGCAAGTGCTCTGCCATCCAGCTATACTTCTTTCTTAGTTTTTAATCACTATTTCTTTTGCTGAATGGAACCACTGGCTTGGGCAGCCATAATGTTAAGCAACTTCTAGGGACTGTTTTTAGACAGTGCCCCTAGGAGTCAACTTATTTATATCATGACAACAAATTCTTGTTTTATATATATGTGTGTGTAATTTTGAAAGAATAAATAAAAATATTTAAAAGAAACTAGCAAAATAATGGTAAAATATTCCTTATTTAGCTTAGTCCAATTGGGCCTTTATAGTTCAGGGTTTTTAATCTTTGTGAATTTAAGCAAATATGATTCAAAACTTTTTGGGTAAAAAGTATATCAGTGCTGATACTTACAGATATTTTCCATATGATTATTCCCTAAATAACACACTAGAATAAATGATTATAAGTCATTCATAGCGTTCAGGGTACAGTCAACACTTCAGAGTTGCAATAGCATGAGTTATGTTCAGTACTGCATGGTTTAATAGAAGGGACTTGTCTCCCAAATGTATAATGCAACAGTGCATATCAATTTGTTTAAGGCTTTTTCATGGGAACAATTGATCTGTGTTTAGATTTCACACAATCAAAAGATTCTTTGTTTGAGTTGTTCTAGACATACTAAAAGTTTTTTAATAACTAAAGGAAGCTTCAATTAAATTTTTTAACCTTTATTTTTATTTTGTGTATTGTTGTTTTGCCTGCTTGTATGTCTGTGCAGCACATGTATGCAGTGTCTACAGACGCCAGAAGACAGCATTAGATTCACTGGTACTAAAGTTACAGACTGTTGTGAGTCATTGTGTGAGTGCTGGGAATCAAACCTGTGCCCTCTGGAAGAACAGTGAGGACCGTTAACTGATGAGCCATCTCCAGACCTGACACTTCAGTTTTAAAATTTAAATTAATGAAAATTCAATTAAACTTCAAATTGAAGTCCCATTTGCTGCTAGCCATAGTTCAAGTACTCCTCAGCCACACTATAGACAGCTCAGGCCCCAAGGGCAACCTTCGTAGGTCCCTGCTTGAGTTGGCAAGGTGCTTAGCTGCCAGGGAGCATTCAATAAGTGTTTGTTGGGTCGATTAAATGGGAGCAGCTGAGACCCAGTCAGGTTAAATGACACGCTCGGCAAATCCAAGATACTAAAGTGTAGTGATATAAACTAGAACCAGGCTCCCTGCCAACTAGTGAGACCTAAAATAGGATTCAGTGTTTGTGTTTCGGAAAATGAATCAAGGCTTGGATAGCAAGAGATTTTCTCTGAAATGTTAGCAAATCTATGTGGATCTTGAACATAGAGAGGGAAAGCAGGCTCTGACAGGAGGAATTCATGAGGGACAGCACCTGAGTTTACAGGGCTGAGGGAAGAGGGGGCAGCAATCACAAAACAGAGGACCCAGCGAGAGAGGGCTCTCCTACAGAGCCCCACTGCAGCCCTGTGGAGAATGCAGTTCAAGAACCTGAGTTGTAGCTTTCTGTTCAGAAGCGTGACTCTAGAAGTGTGCAAAGGTGTGTGACTGGTGTCAGTTCCAGGGTGAGCGGACGTGATCCTGGAGTGTGGGTGGCTCTTGGCTTGTGCAGTTGCTTGTAGGAGGTAAGGCTGGAGGTTTGTTTGCTGGTTCCCTGGAGAGGAAGGACCAGTGTCTTACCCATTCTCTCAGAGCTCAGGGCTCTGAGTGCTGGAGAAAGGTGCATTTCAGTCTAGTCTTTGCTGGGAAGGATCTGATTCAGGAAGTTGTACTGCTCAGGAGCTGGCTTTGTTGTTGCTACTGCGTTGCGGAAGTTGAATTGAGAACTCTTTAACCAAGTTTTGGGGAGTAGGGGAATAGAAGAACAATTGAGTAAGTACAATATTACTGGCTGGAGGAAAATCTTTTTGATTTAAAAATCTTTGTACTGTTTGATAATAATGTAAGATTCCATCATACCCAGGTGAAATGAAAATAGTGGCGAGACAAGACATTTTAAGTAAATAGGACCGATTGAAATGAAATACCTTGTATAAAGCCACTCTAACGTCTGTCAAAGGCCATCCCATTTGTTTATCTGTCTGCTTGTTTAGCTTTTGGGATTTCACAATTATAAAGGAAATATTACTGTGCCATAATGGATGCATCTCTTACAAAAGAATGCAAGACAAAGGCTACTTGGCTCAGTGGGTAAAGTCAGTCCTCAGAAATGTGAGGATCTGAGGTTGGATCCCCCAAACCCAAGTAAAATGAAGCATGGAGGTATGTGTCTGTAATCCCAGTGCTCTCACTATGAGATGGGAGGTAGAGATAGGATCTTTCCTGGAAGACCTCAGACTATACAGTGGAAACAATAGAAGAGATTTTATTTCAAATAAGGTGAAAGATGATGACCAATACCAGAAGTTGTCCTCTACATCACACATGAGTGCCTGTACTCATATACACAAACTTGTACACATGCCATGCATACATGCACACAAAGATAAATAAGGGGGCTGGAGAGATGGCTCAGAGGTTAAGAGCACAGACTGTTCTTCCCGAGGTCCTGAGTTCAATTCCCAGCAACCACATGGTGGCTCACAACCATTTGTAATGAGATCTGGTGCCCTCTTCTGTATACATAATAAATAAATA
>LZPO01076047.1:128947-139839 GCA_001675575.1 Neotoma lepida | reverse complement strand
AAACACCATAGAAACTCTCTGAGTATCAAAGTTAGATGTTTTGGAAAATCTGTTTGCCAGTTCTCAATTTTAAATAATGAAAATAAAATTCTGTTGACAGAGTTAGGAAAAGGATTTTCCCTATGGATCTAGAAATATTTAATTTCCCACATAATTCTCACTATACTGATTTCATCTTTCCTGTAATGTTATTTCCCCAGTGGAAAGATCAGGTCAATGTGTTCCACACTTTTGGACAACTTTTATTTTGGATCAGAAATGTATGGCAGTGAACAGCTGTGGAGAAAACAGAGTGTAGTGTGCTGGATAAATGCTAGCCAGTTCTCATGAAATGAATCCCATTGTTTTAGAACAACCACTGTGCAAATTCTGAGCCCCAAGGCTTTCTGGTGCCTGCTCTTATCAGGTGCCCCCATGGCCTTTAGTTCAATAACCTGTGGTCTAGCATCTACCCTTGATATTTCAGACCTATCAAGTTTAAAAACCATTTGTGTTTTATGACTAACAGAGACAAAATGTGAGCCCTTCCCGGACAGCTGTGCCTGCAGGTCATGTATAAGTGAGTTGGTAGTCCAAAGAGTGCCTTCATGGAAAAAATGTCTAAACACTTAGACAGATCCAATCTTTCTCTTTCCTGGACATTCAGTCTGCCACCTTTCCCAAGCACAGAGCAGCTCAGTGTGGCTGGACAATATGTTCCCAGCTGTGTCTGACTCATACAATGACTATGAACCTAAATCAGCATCGTTCCAGTGTGGGAAAAAATCTGAACTTAATCAATTCCCTATGTAGAAGGCATTTCCAACTTTTCTCATCCTCTCTGGAGAAAATCACCTATTGCTTGATGATCTAAACTCATCTAGCTAAGATATGCAACAAAGGCCAAAGACTTGATGAATCTTTTCCCAGAATGCTCAAAGGGAAAACACACAGGAAACAACAATAAAGCTGTGGGACCTGGACGAGAAAGACAAATAAGAGAAAAATAAAAATAAATTCTGAAATCGTTCTCTCCTTCACACAGCAACCTATTCTAATCACAAGAGCACCACTAGCCATCCAAGACAATGAAAGCACTGCCAGTTTTTTTAACAAATGCTATGGTGCTAAGTACTAGGGAGAAACAGCCAGATGAATGGCATATATTGGCCACAGTATTGAAGGGTTCAAGGTGACTGCAACTTGTATTAACAATCAGTCGTACAACCAAACCAGAGTCCAGTCATATGACCAAAGTACATGTTTGAAAAGCCATAATGAAGCATATCATTCTTCTATAATGCCTATGTGCTAATAAAAATCCAGCCCAATGCAAAGGCAAAGATATTCAAAATTAAAACTCTAAAGATTTTCCATTATAAACCATTTGAGATCTAGGAAATGGTATTTACCCACTATTTATGTCTCCTCCATGAATGTAAGAAACAAAAGATTAACGGCAAAGTTTAAATATCCTCTGTGTCTTTCCTTGCCAAGGCCATGGTCCTTACTCTCTGCTGTAGATAAACACTACCATTAATTTGGTATTTGTCTTCCCTGTAAAGGTCTTTATACTTTACTATATGTCTATAAATCTCAAAGCAGTTTGTGTAATTGTTCCATGTGTTCTATAACTGTAAATAAATTGTATCACACTTTATGTACCCTTACTGCTTTTTCTTTCAACACATTTGTAATATTTGTGATAATAAAGAGAACTCTGTTCTCCACTACATCATTCCATAGCATACATATTATGATGGCTGGTTTCCACATGTGTGATATATACCACATCGTATTAGTTACCTTCCTCACTGCTGTGAGAAAATTCCTGAGGAGAAGCACTTCATGGAAGGAAGGATTCATTTCAGCTCACAGTTTGGGGCAGATATAACCCACCATGGTGAGGAAGGCATGGCAGAGGAAGCTGGTCACATTACCTGGAGGGAGCAGGAAGCAGAGCTGAGCTACGAACCCTCAAGGCCTTCCTCCAGAGATCCACCTCCTCTGCAAGGCTCTGCTTTCTAAAAGCTCCACAAATTCCCAAGACAGTGCATTCATCTGGGAACTAAATGTTCAAGAACCTGGGCGGGGGGGCGTCACATTTCAGACTCAACCTGCATCACATACGTCTCACACATCACTCAGAAACAGTAGAGCAATCATATAACTCCAGGATGAGCTGGAGTTATATATACTGATCCCTTCCCATTTGCTTCTCCCTTAGAGCCCCTCCTCCCCAATCCAATAGCCAGTTCTCTTTCCCAGCAGCCCTACCCCAGGTATACTATCGCTGAGGATCTATTTGTCTGAATCACATGAATCAAGTTCACCCNTACTTTTTAGTTTCCTGTCTTCCTCATACAACTCTCTAATCCTCTTGCCAACAAATTGTATAACTAATTGTACCCACAACAGGAAAGAAGATCTGTTTTCCAATATGGGACACTTAGCTTCCTCACTGCATCACCAAAGGGCATTTCCTATCACTTGATAAAGCCCTCCAGTGAGAGAGGAGTCATAGTACAGTAAACCAGGGGAGCCATCTGTGTTATGGCTGCTCCAGGAGAGATGCTGCATGCTCAGGAATCATTTGGTTTTGATCATTCTTTTTGATGAAAGGACATTTGCTTTTTATTTCTTCTTTATCTTCTCAGACTCTGTGATATTGTTCAGGGCCAGCAAATGTTGACTCAAAGGTAAGATTTTTGTTCTGTTCTTCATTGGTATTTCTGTAACTTGAGTAGGTAAGTGGGGTAAAGAGTGACTGAAGATGGGCGACAGGACAAGACATAGGTGAAGAATCTCATGCATGGCAGCTATTAGAACATAGTTAGTGCACTGAAATTCCAACTTATACCTCAGTTTTACAATAAAATCTACTGATCTAAGTGATCTCTGCAAGCAGAAAGACAGAAGAATGGGAAATGGATTGAAAGAAGAGAGATTGTCCTAATGAAAAGAAAAATGGTATGAGAGAAAGTTGACAGGAAGGCTTTGAGTAAAAGATATGAAAACAATTGGTGTGATTCCAAACATGGTGAAGTATAGGTCAAACCGGCCTAAATGTATAGGTACACGTCCTCATGCTTACAACCATGAGGCCTGAATTCTGGCCTCTGTCAAATGTAGGCTTCCTGAAGAGNCAAAGTATGCCTGACATTGTATGCTGACCCCCACTCTGCAATATACATGCCATGGCCATGGGACATCTTTGGACTCATTTCACAAGTTTCCTTTTGAACACTTTGTGCTTGGGAGCAGAATTATCTGAGATTGTAAGTTACTTTTCCCAAAGATTTTCTTCTGCATCCCAGGCAACCACATTTTCTATTGTCTTTCTGTTTTCCCTATGGGACTAGCTGTCTTCCAAAACACTGTCTTTTCAACTTTATCTGAGCATGTTTTCATTCTTTAGACATCATGTAATCAACTAATATTGATTAAGGGCCAACCCTGAGAGTTTAAGTAGTGAAAATATACAAATTTTAAAAGGCATGGTCTTTGTCCTCAAAAATCCCACAGCCTTAAGTTACCTTATAGGGTAGAAAGAATGAAGGACGGAACTAGAGGGTGGAGCAGGGGACAGATGAGCTCTGCTTGGGGCAGTCAAGGCAGATTTTTCAGAAGATTATTCTTCTTGATCTGAATTTTGAAAAATAATGGTGAAAAGGGAAAATGATAGTTTCAGTTGACTGGCCACCACACACAAAGAAGTAAATAACAAATGTGGCATATTGTGATGTTTTGAGAGAAACATCTTGAAATAATTTCCAGGAATAGTAAACTTCATCCTAATGTCCTCAGGGTATCAGGACATGAACCTCATCAGTGTATCAGCATGTACGGAATGGGTTAGAGCCAGGGAGAGAAAGATATGCTTGCTAAGAAATTGTGGCTGGATTCCTAGAGCCCCACATCACACCAAGTTGGAGTTGAAGTAAATTGGCATGTTGCTTTCAGCTGAGCACATTATTGTGTCTTTCGTGAGACTTTTTGCTGAGAACATAGGATTGATGGTGACACATGAGACAGACACTCATCCTTACATGCCGGGAGACTTTCATATCCATACCTAGAGGAAGAACTAGGGCCGGTAANTGAAAGTTACCAAGGAACAGATAACGGCTCTTCAACAGAAAACAAATTCTAGGTAGTGTCTAATAACTGAATTAATATGAAAAGGAAATGCCTCACCATGTTCCTAAACTTGGTTTGGCAGCAATTAAGTGGTGATTTTTTTGAGTTGATTTTTCTTTTGCCTTCCAAGTAGTATTTTTCTGCCATACACATGTACTCAGAGCAGCTGTGGTTGCCTGCACAAGACCTGGAGGAGATTAAGCCAGTCAATATTCCAGCATGAAGTAGAGGGGGACCCAGCAGCCCCTACCCCTAGCTGGGGACTACAGAGAGTTGATGGCTCTAGAGAAGGGAGAGTCAGTTTTCTCCAGGAATGTGGCCCTGGCAGGTGACCATGCTCCAGTGTATGGCTCCATACCCATGAGCAATATGGGCAGGACAAATTGGACTCAGCAGGTTATTAAAAAACAGAAGAACAACATGAAGTTAGGAAGAGTGGGAAAAAGGAGGTAGACCTTGGAGAAATTGGGAAAGGAGAGGGGGTTGAATATGATCAAAACACATTGTATGCACGTAGGAAATCCCCTAAGAGCTAATAAAAATACATGTATTTTTTTCAAAGAGTGGCACTTTTATAGAGTTCCTAATAGATGAATTATAGCATCATTAAAGTGACTTGCTGTAACAAATGGTAACTTCTACATGCATCAAAGTGCCCAAGGTCATAGTAGGGAAAAGCATTTTCTCCTTAGTTCATAAACCATATTAAGGAATTCAGAAGGTGGAGAATATAGAAAGATGAGGAAGGATAGAGAGCAGGAAACAAAATAAGAAGTACTAAATATGTAAAACAGAAAGCTCATTCACTCTGCCTTTCTTAACCTGACAGCAGAAAGAAACTATATTTGACATGATACAATTATTCTCCCTTGGTTTTGCTTCAAATGGAAAAAAATGTTCTGAAGACATCCAGTGTCATCTATAGTACTTTCTGCTCATTTAATTTAACTTTTAAAAGTTTATAGGCAGTATTTTAGGATTGTGGGTTCCATTATTTTTTACAGTGAATAATATATGCTTTTATTTATTCCAAGGATATTCAAGCCGCCCTATTCTGGTTCTTGCATATAATTTCTTCTTGCTGTAAATACTGTACTTGAAGTCAAAGAATACTGATAATTTCCTAATTTTCTCCTGATTTATAAACCAAAAATTACCAACATAATGCTTGTAGGAACTGAGCAATAACATAAACTCATGAAATCACAATTTGAAATGAACACTTTTTATAAGAAAGAGAATTATTGTTTGGTTTGACATGGATTTTGAAATCATGTGTGATTTTGATAGACATGGTGGGGAATGTACTAGTGAGAAATTAGCTCACATCTTAAGGAANAAAGGGAGAGAAACAAAATCACCCATTTAAAGAGGTACCNACTTTCATGAGTTGTTAGAACTGGAAAATGTTAGCAACACCCCTGGGCCTACTTCACCATTCACTTGCAGAGGAGGGACCCAAGACTTGCAGAAGTCTGGTTTCTTTCCTGGGCTCAACAATGACTGTGAGGCAATTTCAAGACTGTGGTNCTGAATAGTATAAATAATACACAAGGAATGAAATACACTTAGGCATTAAGATATTAAAAAGGAGGTACAGCCTTCCATTATTCTCTATTTGCTACAGTGTTGGCTATCATTTGTCATACATGCCCTTTATGATGATGACAGACATTCCTTCTAGACCTTATTTGTTCAGAGCATTTGTGAAGGTGGATTGGATTTTACTAAATGTTTTGGTTGTGATTATATAGTTTATTGTTCTGTTTTGTTTTATTTTGTTTGTATTTTGAGACAGAGTCTCTCTCTATTATGTAGTTCCGACTATCCTGGAACTTGCTATGTAGACCAGGCTGGCCTCAAACTCAGAGATCCACCTGCCTCTGCCTCCCAAGTGCTGGGATTAAAGGCATGTGCCACCACACCTGGCTGTTTATTAATGTTTTAATGTTACATCCCTATAGTTAGGCTTCATGTTGATCAGTAATATTTATGTGCTGTAGGACTTAGCCTCTATATTTTTAGGGATATTGATCTATAATCATTGTGGTGATATTTTTATCTGGTTTGGTTATTAGAATAATGCTGGCCTTGTAGAATGCTTTTTGGAAAAATTCTATCCCTTTCAACTTTTAAAAATAGTTTGAGAAGAATCAGTGTTCAATTTTCATTAAAAATTTGTGAAGCCATCCAATCTTGAGTTTTTCTTAGTTGAGAGATTAAATTAGTCAAGGTTATGTACAGGAACAAAACTAAAAGAATGAATATAGATATTATATATAGATTATCTATATATATCAGATATATAAAGAGGATTTGCTAGGTTGGACTGCACGATAAGGGCTGGGTATCCAACAGTGACCATCAACACATGGGGTAGCTGCTCAATCCACAAATCCTGGATGCTTCAGAAGTCCCAACCTAGCCTGGAGGATTCATGAAGCACTCCCGGTCTTTAGTCCATGTTGGAAGGCTGACAAAACTGGGTTCAGATGCCAGTGAGCAGCAGCAACAACCACCACAATTTAATAGATGTACTTGCTTAGAAGTAAGACCTGGCAAGCGAGAAGCATTCCTTTTTCCTTGGACTTCTTTGCATCTGATTGCCANCAGGAGGCAGTCCGCTGATAAAACCTCTTCTCCCCTGAATTATCTTTACTGGAAATGCCCTCACAGACCAGCCAGGAAGTATGTCTCTTAATTGATTCCAGATCCAACCAAGTTGCCAATCAAAAATAATCATCCCAAGTCCACCCCTTGTCACGTGGACACCCTATCACATCTCCTATGTTCTGCTTCATTTCCAAATGAAGACACAACAAGGTCAGGTCATAATTCTGCTTAGAATGATATAACTATCCCCTCTATTATCCAAAGCACACTATTTTCTCTCCAGAACAAACAGCAAAGTCCCTTGAGGAATTCTTAAGACTTTTAACATACCATAATTTAAATGTGATAATATAGATTCACAACACTTAACTAGAGATACTATCTCAATTAATGTTATATTCTATTATAAAGAAATAGTGAATAAAATACAAATATCTGCTGAATGTGTGCATGAACGTACAGACATTAANGAAATAGAACTTAAGTATTCACAGCAANTANNNATCTTTGTTTCTGTAGTTGATCATGTTACCTTAGATGTGACTTATCACTAACTTCTTCTCCTTTCCATTCCATTCCCCCAACCCTCACCAAGTACAGAAGCAGGTCTTGATTCTTTAGNGGAGGTGTGACCCACATTTTCATGCCTGAAGAGTCTCAGCCATTTATCATCCTCCCNAGATCTAGTTTCCCATTGGCCTTAATCACAGGGCATGGGAACCCCAAGGAGCAACTTACAGGATCTTCTACTTTCCAGACATCCTCTCCCTTAACTCCAGTTTGGAAAAGCAGTCCAATCTCCTTAAAGTAGTCTGGATCAATCATCCATGTTAATACATTAGCTCCTTTTTCAGCCTGTTGACTCAAGGGTATCAAGAGCCCAANGTAGANGAGGAGAGGTCTTAGCTTCCAGATCAATAGAATATTTATTGTCCTTCCTGGCAGACATACTTCTTGTGGGGGGCCATCCCACCCCCACTTTTCCNCAGGGTACTCTTGAGCAGGAGCAGCAGGAAATATTAGATAGATATTTAGAGGGGAGAGAAACAGATAGAAAACACAGGATAGCCTCAGGAGGGCCTGGATCCTAATCCATGGGGCCCTGACTGTCTCTGCCAAGGGGGCTTTTAAAGGAATGCCAAGGGGTGGAGCAAAAGACCTCTCTCCCCCCAGCACAGCCAAGTGCAGACCATCTCAGACACCTGGTACTCAGGCCCGTGGTCCAATCATCCTCTTTATGTAGACCTGCTGGGTAAAGCCACNAGGAAACCTAAATGGGCTCCAACACTTCCTGCTCTAAAACCAAGACTTAGAGCCNAGCAGAGCATAATGTTGCAGAAGCAGTAAACAAATATTTTGCTAGTGGGTTACTGGTCGGTGGGGGGTGGGGAGGGTGGGTTAAGTGCTATTTCCATTTCCACACATAAAGTCCTGAACCTATGAGTTTTGTATATAGGAGAAACCACACCATGTACAGGATGCTGAGTCAAAGCATATGCAGTCTTCTGAAGAACATTGCCTCAGTTCTCCAGGCTTTTGCTACTCGGTTGGCATGGTAGCTGTGTCTTTCAAAGACCAACCACTGTTTTATCAAGCCAGTTGCTTCAGTATAGGGAGGAAAATGGAAAAAAAATCAAAGGATTACATGAGCATGATGAGTTCTTTCTGCAGTTCTTTTGCTGTGAAGTTCGTTCTTTGGTCAGAAGCAATGCTGTGTACAATACCATGATGACATGAATCCATGGATAATAGTTTTGACAGGAGCACTACATGCAGGAGCAGCAAATTGCTACCCAGAATCAGTATCTATTCCAATAAGGACAAAGTGCTGTCGTTTCTGTGATGGAAGTGGTTTAATGCACCAGGTCATTGGGTGGTCACCCAGGAAAATGGGATCATATTAGAAGCTTGTTGTTGGTTTCTGCTGCTAGTAGATCTGACACTAAGCAGTAGCTGTAGCTAGATCAGCCATGTGAGTGGAAGTCCATGTTGTTGAGCCCATGCACAATCTCCATCATTGCCAACATGGTCTCTGTTCATGGCTCACTAGCAATGAGAAAGATGGACAAAGTAAGATGTTGAATGCTACCCATAGAATGGGTCATTCTGTCTAATTGATTATTGAAGTCTTTCTCTGTTGAGGTCAACATTTGATGAGCATTTATATGGAACACAATATCTTCACATCTTTTGTCCATTTCACATGATCCATTCACAAACCTCTTTCCCAAGTGTCTTTCTCACCAATTTCCCAATCACGGTCCTTCCAAGTCCTCAGTCATCCCCCCTATCCAGTGGCTATAGTCAATGAATGTATATACAGTCATATATATGGTCAATTTTCTTTCCCAGTTCAGCCATGTGCACTGACCAAAGTTTTGTCCACCATGAAGATTTTCTTTCATTGCTATTCTTTAGCAAAGTGATGTAATGTTGCAACTGTCCACTTCTGAGTATTGCCTGCATATCGAATAGAAACTATCTATAAACTAAGCCTTAGTCTTCTCTTCTTCAGTCAACAATTCACAGCACACACNTTATGTAACCTACTTGTGCCATCAGGACCTGTTTGGACCTGATAGCATACATATCACTTCCATTTGATGATGGATTGCTAGTGTGCACATACAACTTTGTGACTTTGCNTGTCAGATAATGTCCAGCTCATGACAAGCAACTCAGGTTGCATGNTAACATAATAACATGTTCAGTTTCCACAAATGCCCAATAACAGGCCTAGAGCTATCTCTCAAAGACAGAAGAGTTGTCTGCAAATGGGATTTGTACCTGCCAAGGGCTCCAACTAGCATCACGATGTGCTAGGAAATCAACCCAGGTATCCACTGGCAGACGAATACATGAAGAACACATGGCACATGTCTACGGTGAATATTAATTAGCCTTAAAGAGCATGAAATCCTGTCATTTCCATCTAAAAAAATCGCTGGAGTTAGGGACATTATGTTNATTACCCAAAAAGACAAATGCTACATTTGTTTTTCTATGTGGAAGTGAAAAGCTCTGAAAATTTACTATTGTCTACTAGAGACTAGGGGTATGGAGATTTTTTTTAAAAAAAAAAAAGGTTATATGCTAGGCACCAAAATACAGCAAAAATGCATAAGGAGAAAATTCATGTTCTATGTCATTTGAGTGCAACTACAATTCACAAAGCTTATTATATATTCTATGAATAACTGTATCATATCATATCATTATATTATGTAGAAATGCTTCTTTCCTGACCCCACATTTACACAATGTTGTATTGAAATATTACACTGCTCTCTATAAATATGTACAGCTACCATTTGTTAATTAAAAAGAAAATATAAAATGAAAAAACAGGAAGTCTCTGCTTTCTTTAATTAGGGCTCTTAATTAAAAGAAGTTAAATTTATTCCGAGGAATTTTACACTTGAAGAAAATGCTCTATGCTTCTGTGAATGTAAAGTGACATGACATAGAGGAGGCACAAAGCCCACACTACAGCCATCCTTGTGACCAAAGTTGATTTTGCAAAATTCAATGTCTTTTTCCTTGGTGTCTTGGCTGGTTCACTCTAGCTTTGACCAATGGTGACAAGCATTGGTTTGGTTTGGGTTTTCCAGCCACCTGCAGGTCTTTCTCACTGTATTTTGCCTGAGTCAACTGTTCATTCATTATCTTTGCTAATCTGGAAGTGCTTGTCAGTAAGCATCCGATGGACATAGGTGCATGAGCTGAAGAGTGGTCCAAGTGATAACAGGCATGCCTACAGAGCAAGCCTGTGTTCTCTAACCAAGCCCACAGCTTTGTGTCTCTAGGAGGAAAACCAGCATCACAGAGGAAACTGTCTAAAATTGTTCCCTCTCTCTTTACACTGCTCTGGCTCCAAGCTGTGTCTCCAAACACCCAGTGAAACTCAGGGTAACAGCATCTTAGAGAAACTGTCAAATATAAGTTCCAAGACCCAAAACTCAACAACATTCCAGGAAGTGCAAATACAAGGTTGTCGAGTGGACCATCAAACTTCAGAATGAGAAGAAAGAGGAGTGAGACCGTGTGTTACCAAAGCTGAGCTTCCTGAGACCCCGCCCATCGACAGAGTTCAGGGGGGCAGTCAGTCCTCCCAACTGTTGTGTTTATTACAGAAATTTCTACAGTATGTGCTCAAATTC
>LZPO01076047.1:90305-103187 GCA_001675575.1 Neotoma lepida | reverse complement strand
AACTCCTGAGGCTGCTATGTTCAAAGTTCATGAGATCTGTATGGGAATGGCAGATCCTACTGTTGACAAAATTTTCAATATGCAGAGTTAATGCAGGCCCAAAGGAGAACTGAGGAGTGGTTGAGAAAGCAAATTAAATTCTGTGAGAAAGGCCAAATAAATCTGAGTTTCTTGAAGAAAGGACAGGACAGGCTTGCTGTAACCTCATGGTCTGGGGGCCTTACTCTGTTCTCTTCCTTAAAAGCCCTGACATGAGAAAGTGGACAAAATTAAGGGACATTTTTTAAAATCCNTGATTCAATCAGAGCATATANCATNGGCACCCACCATGTNGTTAACACAAGAGGCAATTTAAAAAATGAGTAAAGCATAGTTCAGCCAATAGATGCCATTTCATTCAGTCATAGAAAAGATTCTTTGAATAAACAGGTGATAAAAAATTCAGAACTGGCTGAAAGCACATAATGTAAATGCTTGGAAGCTGTCAGATTATTGATCTGAGCCCATTATGATCAAAGGACAGAGAAGATGATGACCTCAGCCCCTTTTGAGATCTTTGATGCTAAAATCTNTGTGATAGTTTTACCATCAATTACTTCCCACAAAGTGACATGAGAAGCACCACAGAACCATGGCATACAGCTGGGGAGCTTTCAATTTACAAATATTATAACTTCCTGTCGAATGTTCTTACATCCATTTCTAATGTTTCTATTCAAAAATGATACCCAAATCCCTAGATTTAATAGTAAATACATGATAACCTCTCTGACGGATTTTAAATGTAAACTGCAGATCGAGTTTATTGCCAGGAGAGATNTTGCAGTCATAAAACGGAGAGGAAACTGTTTATAATATGATAATTTAGACTGTTTTAATTCAGGTTTTTAGGTTCAATGTCTAATATAAATAACCAGAAAATGAACTATGAGAATTCAATCAAGTTTTTTTCAAGAAAAATGCTGATACATACAACCTTAAATCATAGAAGCACACCTAAAACATTTGCTGTTAAATTCAAAAGAAAGGGGGAATCAAAATACTTGCATTCACATGTCAGATATTTTTATTTGAATANCCTNTTAAAACTTCAAATTCAGTAATATCAAGGAAGAAAGAGCAAAGGATGAAGACGCTAAGAAGGCTGTGAAGAGGAAGGCTTGGGCAACTTTCCCTTTCACGCATGCTCTTTGCACCTATGTCCTCTGTTTTAAGGTTGGTATCATCTCCAGAGCACTTCCGACCTGCCAGTGAGCCATCTTTGACGTCATCTTCCTTTATTCCCAACTAACTCATGCACAAATGTTCTGAAGACCTACTGTTTGCCTGTCACAGTTCTGAGGGGTAGAGTGTAATAGTTTACGTCCATTTGAACCAGTTTTAACCCCCTAGGGATTGGGTGCTTTTGCTAAATGATATTTCACTGAGGTCATTGTGGATACATATGCAACAGTTGTGAAACATAAGGCAGGGAGAGCGCACACCCTTGACTTGGGTAATATTTTGTAAAACTGAATTGTATTACTCCCAGGGTGTTGTCATGATAGTAAGCGTGCCTTGTTCAGGGTTCCNAGTTCTATTCTTACTCATTTGGGAGTGTTTAGTTCTAAACTATTTTACAGCCAGTGTAGGTTCATGTNTCCACCACCACTGCCAAGATGTTAGACCATTCAACCACCATAAGGAAAATATGCACCCCNTGTTATAACTCTTTATAACTCTACTTCCCACTGCCCCTGGTAACTATTGTCCCCCATTTCTAAAAGTCTGTCTCTTAAAAAACATTGTGCAAATGATGTGATAAAAATTTCAGAGACTGCCTTTACTTATCACCTTAACACTTGAGACATTCATCTAAGTATTGTACCTGTCAATAGCATGTTCCATTGATTGCCCAGTAGTAGTCCACGGTATNTATTGACACAGTTCATTTAACCTTTCACCTGTTGAAGGTGATTGTAGTTATTACAAATAAAGCTACTATGAACACTGTGTTTATATATGGCTTGGAAGGACTTTGGTTTTGGTTTTGCACTTTGATTATTTAAGATAGAGTCAGTCAGGTCTCAAGCATGTTATGTAGCTAAGGCTGGCCTTGGTCTCCTGATCCTTCTGCCTCTTCCTCATGAATACTNGGATTTTCTNCATGCACTACCACAATGACAGCATTTCTGCATGCGCCACAACTATGCCAGCATGCACACATTTTCCTATGAGCATATACTTTTGGTACCTTAGGATAAATTCCAGGAAAAAGAACTGCTGAGTTGCAGAGTAGTTGAATGTCCTGACATTTCTCAGGAAATGACCCAACATTTTCAGATTGGCTGTGCATTTTAGAGGAGTACCAAAAGTACCCGGGTGACAGAGCTCTCCATATTCACTGGCACTTGGTGTCATCTCAAGTTTTTAATGTAGCTATTATAATGGGTGTGTAGTGTCATGAATCTAGTTTAATAAAATAATATAAATATTTTGTTCTATAAGATAGGAGGGAACAACAACCAAGTCCAGACAGCAATAGAGGAAAATGTTGGAGCAAGAGAAATTGGCTTAGGGAAACACCCACACAAAAGGNCATGTTTGAGCTGGTCTTCAGAAGTGATAGACAATGGAAGAACACATGTGTNACAGTAAGTAAAAGACTCCAAGTGGTGGGATATGCAGAAGTANGGAGAATGGGGAGGAAGACTCTGCAAGTGCAGCCCAGTGTGCCCTGTCTGTATGGAGGGAATAGAAAAGTGAGAGGCCACGAGAACTGTATGGAGGGAATAGAAAAGTGAGAGGCCACGAGAAGATGCATGAAGCTTTGTGCGCCGTGTCAGGGATTTCAGAGTGCCCCTTGAGTAAGTGGTAACCCTCTGATGAGCTAAGGACAGTGACAGGGCAGTATCCAATCAGTTTCCACATGCTGCTGATTGTACTTGATGCTCTCCTCCATATTTATACCTCTCTTTCCATTCTCACAGACACTCCCTGCTTCAGAAGTTCATCTTCTCCCACTAAACCTACCCTAAGCTGCGTTTTCATAAATCCTGTTATTTTTGTATCTCCTATGGTTACGTTATTTCTCTCTGGAAGAGAAAAAATCTTCCCTGGCTTTCTTCTCTTTGTGGAAGAAAGTCTGAGCTCAGGTGCATTCAGGAAAGCCATNACCCTCCNGCTCNCCTATAGAAATATAAACTCCGGGTTTATGTTCATCACTGTNTTANTTTTATTCCCCATATGGCTAATGATTTTTCCAACTTCTTAGCTCAAAACTCATTTCCCATGCCTGTTGCTCCNCCTGAACCAATGTTCCCACTCCTTAAGAAGTCAAGGGTGCTGCTTACTGGCTTGCTCAGCCTGCTTTCTTAGAGAACCCAGGACCACCAGCCCAGGAACTGCACCACCCACTATGGGCTGGGCCCTCCCCATCAATTGCTAATTGAGAAAATGCCCTACAGGCTTGCCTATTGCCCAAACTTACGGAGGCATTTTCTCAGTTGAGGTTCCCTCCTTACAGATAACTTTAGATTCTGGCAAGTTGACATAAAACTAGCAAGCACAACATCTAAATAGTATTTTCTCTCCTAGTATTAGATCTATCAGATACGGTTCTCATAGATTTATGCAGCTGCTGAGTGTTGCCCTTAACAAGGTCACTCGTTTGAGACACTTTCCTGCAGTTGTACTTTTTTGTTAGAACCACCAGCCCGCAAATAATGACTTGGAGACTTATTATTGATTTTGAAAGCTTGGCCTTAGCTTAGGCTTTTTCCCAAATAACTCTTTTAACTTAATTTATCCATATTTTTAAACCTACATTCTGCCACGTGGCTCAGTTACCTCTTCTTAGTAGGGCACATCTGACTTGCTNNGAGTCTGCTGGCGAAGTCCATGCACCTAAACTCCTCCTACTCGTCCTCTCTTTCCCCAGAAACCCCATCTGTCCTCTCCTGCCCAGCTATTACCACTCAGTTCTTTATTAAACCAATCACAGCGACACATCTTCATACAGTGTAAACAAATATTCCGCAACACTTTCCAAACACGGTGCCATAAATGACAGCGCTTCTCCAGAGTGAGATCAAAGTGACTGTNTATTACTTCTAAGATGTGGCCAAACTTTTTCTACTAGNTTTCATTTAACCCCAGTAAAATATGTCAGAAATCCTAGGGCAAATATGTAATGAAAAGCTTATTCCATGATGATGGGTCAGTGAATGTACTGAGATTTAT
Source organism: Neotoma lepida (assembly GCA_001675575.1). NCBI lineage: Eukaryota > Metazoa > Chordata > Mammalia > Rodentia > Cricetidae > Neotoma > Neotoma lepida. Next base: position 98,966 of record LZPO01076047.1, on the reverse strand, counting down.
CAGAAAAGACAAGACCTCCCTTGTCATGGTTCAACTTATGGAAATCATTCTCTAAACCAAGACCAAATAAATGTCACCTTTCCCTCTAATACAATCACCATTCTGTTCCTAAAGCATGCCATAGCACCAATATATCTCTGCTTTCAAGGAAAGGAATATATGTTACTCTGAATTAACATGTTTTAAGTAAATAGCACAAATATACAAAGTTTAAAGTAGAATTACTGAGCTCCCTTCCCCCNTGGGCACATAGTCATTGGGAGCAGATTCCTAGGACCTGGTTAGCTATGCAGAGTTCTCATAAAAGTTATGTTTTTACTTGTTTTATTTTCTCCAACCAGGCAAACATTCTTAGTTCTGAAAGAAAAATAAAAATCATATCTGTCATGATTCTTACTACTAAAATTATAGCCAGCATCCAAAATGCATCTTTTGATAGTTTTTAATCAGATTTTAGTCGATTTACCAGAGTCCATTTAGGCCATAGCACCAGATACTATAATAAAAATTACTTTCTGACTTACTGCACCTGGAAAAATGGCAATTTTTCAGAAATTCCAACCCGTACTTAGTTGCACACACGGAGATTTATTCACAGCCAACTTTATTTTTTCTCTTGTTTTCTGATTAGAAAATGAAACACAAAGAACATCTTACCATTAGGTTTATCACAGATAATGAATGACACAGACCATCAAAGGGAAGCTTTGACGGATGGTATAACACACAGTCTACAGCTGAGGGCTGGGGGGCTCAGAATAGCTGTGCCGGTGATGGCTGCTCATAAGATATTTTCAAATGTTCACATTTCTCTGTTTTGTCCTTTGCCTTTAAGATTCAAGAGACTCTGGAGAAATTTCAAGAGGAGGTCACAGGAAGGGCACAAAGGAGCACACCAGAGTGAGGAGTCAGAGAGTGTAGAAGAGCCATAGCAGAGACACACGACNCTTGGTATGGATCTATTTCATACGAAAGNGCCGAGAGAGATAATAAACTCAACAAGAAAGCAAAGAGAAAGCCGTTAAAAGCCTGATATTGGTTCAAAATCAGAGCCCAATGCTGATCTGATTACTTACCATCTGACTAATGTGTGGGATTTACATGACACTCACCCCCACACATTTCCTTTTATAATAAACCAAAGAAGCTAAAAAATTACAAGCAGCTCTATGTGGCCTACTGAAGCATTCAGCTACAGGGATAGCATACCTTCTCTTGGTGATTCCTGACAAGAGCCTTCCTTTCCTAAGTATGGAAGCAGANTGGGGATGTATCATCCACAGCATGAATGTGCTAAGACTACGGATCCATCGAGCACCTGCTCAAGCACCTGCACATCTGACTTCCTGTGTGTAACTGACCCTGTATCCAATGCTGTATCCCGGAGGCTGCTCCTTGATCACATTTGACTTCTGATGATGCAGGACCATAAGATGTTCTCATAGTGACAGAATTAGTAGAATTAAAAGGTAACTATAAGGGTATCTCTGTAAATGAAACAATTCTATAAAGTATGATTAAATAAATCTCCTGAATTGGATCTAGGAAATGGAACCGCTCTAGTTAAACTGCACAANTCAACCAAGCTCTTCNTCGTATTTGTAAAATGTGTGCCACTGAACACGGACCGGAGGGCCGTAAATGAAAGGTTACAGCACTAACAGAGCTATATTTATTTCAAAAAATATTTCACATCCCTGGACAGTCTGTTACTTAAGACATGTTTAGTCTGAAATGAAGCANAATCATGAATATGGTAATTATGGCCAGAATTCTGACCTCTCGAGGCTCACGGGGCCTCAGAGAGCACCCTGAGTCAGCCTTGTGGTCTACAGTGANGAGGTGCAATAAGTCTGAGGCTGGAGCTCAGCTCCAAAGAGCGTGTGTGGCCCCACATGGACAAACAGCTAACGGAGCTGAGTCATCACTGTCTACAAACCAAGCCAAGGTCTGCTTCCCAAGTGGAACAAGCTTCCCAGGACTCACTGNAGGGCATAGCCTGCTTCTAAGACGCATGTGACACCCGGAACAGAGCCCATGGCTCTGTACTCCTCAGCAGCCTCCCAGGAAGTGATGATACTCTGTGAGACTTAGATCAGAGANTAAAACTAGGATGCTAAGTGGAANGGCAAGTAGGTAGAGAGGCTTCCATCACCTCATGGGTAGAAAGGGCTTCTTTAAGCTTCTCCTGTATTCCATATAGTCAACCAAGTGTCTAANTCCAGTTTGGATCTTATTCTCTCCTCTCCTCTAAGTTTGCTCACTGAACGGCTTTTCCCCTCTGGAATCTTTTACAATTTTCTTTTAATCCTTCATGACTGAAATTCAAATAGGATGTGGCTAGATAAGAGCTCCTTTTTAATAAGACTAAATAAAGCCTTTAGCCCAAGGGAACTTCCCGTTATCTTCGCATTTGTTCTATTTCCTGTGTTCATATTCNATTTTGGGGGAACTCTTACTACAGAGTGCTGAATATATAAAATACACGTACTTTAATTTTTCATTTTTTTTAACTTCTAAGACTACTCTGCTCTCTAATCATCTTCCTGGCTGTTTCCTCCTCTTCCTCTTTCTCTTCCACCTTCTTCCTTCTCTTCATCCATCCTTTTCTTCTTCTTTTTCATTTAATGATAATAGCAACTTAGCTATCTCCAAAGATTTTTTAAGATGTTTCTTTGGTTGAGTTTCCATCTTGTGCTTGTATGNCTGCTCTTATAACCTTATATTTGTGGTTCCTTTAGTTCCCTATGGCCTTCCCTCTGGTTTGCAAGCAATCTCTGAAGATACATGCATTTTAAAACACAGCTGGTACAGTGACNACTGCAGTGACACGTCAGATGTTTCTCTTTAAGGGAAAAATCTACTTCTCTATTCCATACAAATGAGTAAGGTGGCTCAACTGGACAGGGTACAACAAGGTTCATGGAATCTGGGCTNGAAGGCAGGCTACAAGCCTGCCTTCTCTCACTCAATTTAAGAAGATGTTTATTGCATCAGGGTAGTATGTCAAGGTTTTAACTCCTGGCCAAGTAGGCTGTTCCTTGTGCTTTATTTTCCGTGTCCAGGGACATCTCAAGTCATTGCATCATCTTCTCCCCTTTTTTAGTTGCATCTTTGTTGTGTAGCAATTTCTTCCATTATAGAGAGAGAACTCCTTAAGACTTGGGAAGTAAACAAAACTTACAAGGCTCAGGAGTAAGCAACTCACAAGACTCAGGAGGTTCCTGAAAGTTACAAGATTCACAAAGTCCCTGCCCAGTGTTAGACAAGCAACAACAACTACTGAGAAATGAGGCTTTCCAACTGGCTGAAGGTCCTACACATNTGTCTGAAAGTCCTTTAGGGAGCCCCAAGGATGTGGCTTTTGTGAGTCATTGTCCATGCTGGGGTGGGCTTCTGATGATACAGCTGTCTGAGTTGTCCATGTTCCTACAGTTACCCCCACCTGTGTTNTATAAGTAAATCCATAAAATCACTGGTTCACCAAGTTGGGCTTTGATGGAATTGTTTCTTTGTTCTATCATCAGTGCCCTATCTAGACTGAACCAGTCAGTTGCTCATGCTTCCAGAAGGAAAGCCAACATGATTTTGTTTGCTAATATTTTTCAGGTTTATCTTGAAACTAAGTTCTCATCCTCCCAGAGTAAAGAGTGGGGAATCAATCATAAGTCACAAGCCAAATCTATGTGTTGACTGCAACATTAACCATTGATATGCCAATCACCTATCTGTGATAGGAACCCAAAACAAGGGCATGGGTCTCTCCTTATCCTATGTCCAACTCCCTTCTCANGAGTAAATAGGGAACGAACTTTGACCTATAACAAGACCTTGTCTTTAATGCACTCATGCACTCAACTTAGTCTTGAGTTCACAAGAAATGCACTCTACATGGACAAAAGCATAAATATAGAAAGCTGAACAATACTTTTTATTATAAAGAATAAGCTGCTAAGATGCCCAGAATAACAAATTTTAAAACTGTGGACAAAAAAAAAATGAAGCAAGCTAAATGCACTTCTAACATACCAAGAGACTATAATAGAGCTATATGAATAATAACAAAAAATACCATTATTATTTATCCAATTGATTTAGAAGCATTTTCAAATTGGCCAATGGCTATAGTAGAGACCCTAAAAATATGAATTAATTGAACTACCATGAAATGAAAAAGAAAGCTAATACTCATGACGGTGGAAGACCCTACCGTGTGTGAGGCACTATGGCAAATCCACTTCAGCGGTTNCAAACTCCTCACTGCAGACCTCACCTGCTCCCTGGAAACNCATCAGGATCTCTGGGTTGAAAAAGTCAAACTCACTGAAGTTTCTCGGCAAACTCATATTGCTCCCTTTGACTTTCAGTCATTGCTTTAAAACACCAAGGGAAGATGCTGAGAGTGGCTTTCTCTACCTTGAGATGTGGTCTATTTTAGCCCTTGTGCTGGTGACTCACCAAACACATCTCTTCTGTTAATCCTTATATCTATTAGTGTCAATCAACACTGAGGCTGCAACAACCTTGCAGANTATCAGAAGTAAATCAAGTTTTCCTGAAATAAAAAGATGATGCACTGGATATGTAAAGCCATACTCTAAAGAAGTCTTCTTAGAAAACTACATGTTTTTAAATCATCTTTTGGAGATGAGAACCTCTTTCCAACTCTGCCCCGTATCTCTCAGATTCTTAGCTGGGGTAACCTGTGTAAATTTTGTTGTTAGCTGGGGTAACCTGTGTAAATTCTGTTGTTTACTCCCAGTTTTCTGGTATATACATAAAAGTTAGTGTTTGATATTAGCATGTTGATGTTGCTGCCTAAGATGGTTTAGGTGGTTTTCTCTGTGTATTTGCTGGTGTATCTGATTATTTAGGGAAGCCCCTTCACCATTCACTGACAGTTTTTCTTTTCTGTTTTCATTTCTCACAGTCCATACTTACAGTTACTTTGAATCTTTGTGGGTAAACAGGGATGTGGGGACTTGGCCTTGCCAACACATCTGATGATGAAACTTTTTTATCAGGTGTTCACTGCAGTTCCCACAGAAAAGCNGTACCTGTGTTAAACACACTACAGGGTTAACTGACTGATTAAAATTCAGTTACCATGGAAAGGTGGAACGTCACAGGTTCAAAGACAAATGCCACCCCCCCCAGCCAAGTAGCTATTTATTTCCTATTTTTGTTTGTGGCTTACCATCCTTGTGACTATTGGGTAAATCCTTTTGGAATGTACAGACTCCTAGCTTCCACTGACCCCACGGCTAGGAATGTCATAAGAATATCATCAGAGGCTTCTGACATATTTCCTGTTTTGATGTAATTCACCTCCTTCATGTTTTCATTAGTACACTTGGAAAGTGCCATGTTTATGACTTTCTTTGTTCTATTACTATTTAAAAAAAAAAACTTCCTAAGACTGCTATCATGTTAGAACACTCAATCTCGAGTCACCTGAATCAGATATTAATCAGTCTTCTGATTGTTTTACTTTTTGGATACTAAGCCTTCAGATCAATTCCTTTGTTTTATTGATTTTTTTAGTTTAAGTATAAAAATCCATTTCTTACTTAAAGGTGATTCTTCTCCTAGGAGAGAGGACTACTTCGTACATTTAAGATGCGTAACTTAACCCATGTTTTCCATGTAACCTTGGTAGGCCTAGGAAGTTATTTATTGTGACTAAATGTCTGGATATTTGACAGCTTTTAGAATGTTCATAAACATATGCAAGCATGCCTAACACATAGTAAGTGCTCAGTAAAGTCACATGCCTATGCTTTCCATCTGCACAAGAACCTCCGGTATTACCCAGGATAACTTTGCAGTGGGGAATGTAAACGAAACGTCACGTGTTTCTGTACACTAGCACCAAGCTAAGAATTTCTTAGAGATCTTGGATATCACTCTAGTCTGATCCTCAGAGGACAAGCATAGATGATTCCATTTTAAAATGAAATATTAAGTTTTCTAAGTCTACTGTGTGACTATAGGGAGCTGAAGAAATAACACCCTAATCAACTGCAGAGTCTCTCCCCAACAATAGTCTGTCTGGATCAAGAACTATAGAAGGACCAATGAACATGAATGCTCTGAGCATCTCTCTACCATAGTGCAAAGCCAAAGGCAACCCTGGGGGCTACGTGGCTACGGATGTGAATTGTGCATGTGGGAACCTCTGTTCTTCAGCTCACAAGTTAATTCCCCAGCTTACTCGAGTGAAGAAAAAGATGAACAGGTCCTGGGAAGTAAAAGGAGGTAAGCACAGCTACAGGGTGAAGCTTTGCCCAGAAGTAGCCACCATCAAAAAGAAGTGGATTTAAAGACAGGGTCTGAACAATCCCAAAACATCTGAGTAAAACATCTTGGAAAAGGGAGTTTTTTACACTTTCAGAACCAAAGCTGCCTCTGTATTACAGAGCTGGATCTTGGAAGCTGTGAGCATCAGACTATGACTGTCNCGGCCCATCTGGCACATTCCTTCCTCTCCAAAGGCAGATGTGTCACACACCCCTAGACAAGTGCCATTGCGCGTTCACGTGCTCACTTAAAGTCCTGCGTGTCAGAGTCCAGGATCACCATACATCCCTGATTTCAATTTGTTTAACACCAGGAAAGAGCAGACTGACGATAAGGACTTTGCCCACAGCTCTGTGCACTTGGTCCCTGCCTTCTAACCATGATGAAGCATCTCATGAATGTGTGGACATAGGGGACTGTATTAGTCACACTCTCAATGTGTACTCCAAGCCTACACAGTACTTGTATTTTCCCTTGTCAATGAATTGTCATTCTGGGGTTTACCTTAGTCATGCCANTATTTCATAAGAATGAGTCAGAGTCTGAGGCCCTGATGGTTCCTGGGAAACGCAGGTCTTTTGAACTTGAGAAGATGACTAGATTCAGCTGGCCTTTCTCTCTTTTGGGCNCTACAGATGGAACTCATGTCCACTGAGAATCCCTTTGAGCTTTCTTATCTCCTTCCTCTCCTCCACTGACATGAGTTCCGTGTCTGAAGCTGATTCTTTTTCCTTCCTCCCTGTTGCAAGCTCATTTGGTTCCCAGTTATTACTCTATTCCAGGCCTTCACTGGACAGTGCAAGAGCGTTTCCTGGAAGCCCATGGTTTTGTTGAATTTGCAGTTGTTGCTATTAGAGATTGGGGTCATGTGATGAACCCAGACCAGGGTCCAATTTTTCCTTCTCCAGGCAACTGTGTCTAGAAACAATTGATACTTGACAGCTATTTAAGTGGCTTCCAAGGAATTTTCCCCAGAGATGTGTAGGGTCACTTGTGACCTTCCCATGAGCTCCCTGCAATTGCTGCTGCCCAAACCTGCCACCAAAACCAAGTCACTTTGTTTCATGAGTCTTGCATGAACACATGAATCTGGACTCAATAAAGCAGTTTTCTGCTGGCCTGTCAAAAACGTCAACCCCACAAACAATTAAACTTTTCTCAATTTGTCTTCTAAACATGAGCTGGGCTTCCCAGTGATTTATCTTGGCAAAATCTGAGCGTAGCAGGCCAGAGGCATGCTGGGTAGGAATCCCATCATTAGTCATCAAAGAAGTAACACAGTTTACTTGGCACTAACCTTTGGCCTTTGACCAAACATATAGAAATGTTTAATTGTTGACAAAANAGANTAAAGACATTCAGAAAAGAGAGGGAGCCGTGGGAAAAGGAGAAGAAACACATATGTGAGAAGTACAGTCCTTGTGGCTTATGAGTCAGAGGAAACGTTACATCTCAGGCCCAAATATGGGTAGAAATAGTTTTATGTTATATCGTTTTTGTAATCATCTTTCTAAAAGCACATTCCCCAAGGGGATGTTTGTTTGTTTGTTTGTTTGTTTGTTTTGGTTTTTCGAGATAGGATTTCTCTGTATAACAGCTCTTGCTGTCCTGAACTCACTCTGTAGACCAGGCTGGCATTGAACTCACAGAGATCAGTCTGCCTTTGCCTTCCAAGAACTGGGATTAAAGATGTGCACCACTACCGCCTAGCTAATAGTTATTTTTTAAAATCATTATTTCTCCAATGTATAAGTCAGCATCTGAATCCTAATAAACATTTCACCTTTAAAATTTTTCAAAACAAAAAAAAATAGAGGAAGAAATTTTCTGTGTAAGGCGGTGGCAGGGGTTACATTGCCCGAGAGTGTGTTTACATTGACTCCATTTTGGAAAGTCCATTTTTCTCTTAAGTTATAAGAATCATGCACAGTTAATAAACAATAACATTTTCTTTTTACAGTTTGATTTGTCTAGAAGATGCCCTGCTTAACACAGATGTTGCAATGAGCTGTCACTTTTATGTGGATGAGGTGCCTCATACCATCCCTATGCATACACCCGAACACACACATCTAAAACGAAAGAATTTACACAGAGGATGATGTCATTTCCTGGACCTCCTTCATAGGAAAAAGAGTGCTCTATATCACTAAAATTTTTAGTAACAAAAGAGCACACTCGCCAGTGCACAATTGTGAAACTAGTAATTGACATCAAGAGAACTACAAATTAGATGATGGATGGCTTAAAGATAAGAAAAACATTTTTATCATTTTTAAATTACTGTATAAAAGCATAGGCAATAAAAGTTTTAATTTCAGTGCAACTAAGAAATTCACATTTTCCTAAACCAAATATATA
>LZPO01076047.1:33267-45039 GCA_001675575.1 Neotoma lepida | reverse complement strand
CTGTAGCATAAAATAAGTTTGGGTTTTGCCCAGTCACTGGGTAAGCTTTAGTGAAACATTTCACTATTAGGATAAAAATTTGTACCTCTACCTATGTTCAAACTATCTGTATATTATCTCTCCTGCAGTTGTACATTGAATGTTTTAATAAAAAAAAAAATTTAAAAAAATTTAAAACCCTCTGACACATAAGCTCTTGTTGGGAAAAGGAGACTTACTCACTTTGCTCATATTTGGATATTAAGATTTGGAATAGCTCTTCAACACAACAACATAACAGCCATAGAAACTTGAAAAAACACAGACAATTTTAAAACTAATGGCTGCCTCTTCCAATGCAATCTCAGAAGTGACAAGGAGCATAGGACTGCACGGAGTCATTCTGCAGTCCGTAAACACAATTCTGCTTTATGAAAATGAGCAACACCNGAAACAGGAACACATTCGGTTTCTGAAGTCATAAATGCTTATGGTTTGTGTGATACAATTTTTGTTAGCCTGGATTATTCACTCTTAAATTTTAAGGAACATACTATTAGCTAAATTTGTGTCTTTTTTTTTCCTTCATTGCATTTTTTAATGTCGCACTTGCATTTGTGTCCACAGCAGTGTCATGGCACTGAAATACACATGCTAGCAATTATATCTTCCTCATTATGTATTTCTTCTCCTTTGTGGGTTAATTCTTCTGATCTTTGTCATGAAAGCCAAGCAAATCAGATTTATGTTCAGGGAACTGTAACAAGAATTTGGAAATGTTTATAATCAACCCCACATGTTCTGTTTGCTTATACTAATAAAGATGGGAGAGAATTTCAAGAGGTCACTCGGGGGTTTTTAGAAATAGAATTTTTACAGTCTGATATCTGCACTGATGTTCCAAAAGAACAGATTACCTGAGCAAATGGGTTGTTTGTTTTAGGCCCCTTGGGTTCTCAAATAAGATTGGATCCACTTCTGAGTAAGAGAAGGCCTTGTTTACAGATAAAAGGNATCCTGATGTCCCCCTTGCGAGGGTACCAGAAAGCAAGTAGCACACACCAAAGAACAATTTAGACAATTCTGGTATCACAAGAGAGAAGTGGCAATGAATTCCATCCACTTAAAAACATCTATGAAACAGATGAAATTGGTCATTATTATTTCCTAGATGCACTGATGTTGCAATAAAAAACAGGATAAAACATGGCAAATGTCTGCTCTCTGCTCTGGGATGGGTCTTACAAAGTATGGCTCTGTTCATCACTCTTTAGTCAGAAAGTATTTTGACGTGGCAAATGTCAAATAAAAAGTATTTACTTGACATTGCAAATACTATTTGCTTTGAAGAAAATAAGCAAGTTCACATCACTCAGTCCAGCCCATGCTGCTAACATGTCCATATTTAAGAGGTATGAAATAGTTGGTTGCTAATCCAATTATACAACCTTTCATGAAGGCACAGGAATCAATAACCTTCTCATTGCACAGCAATGCTCCCTGCAGATGGCTTTACTCTTTCTGGTTCCTATCAAACCCATTCAGTAAACATTATCATAGCAGCATAAAGACTGTGGTTGCTAAAGAATCAATAAANCATGATAAGGAACAATAAGATAGATATAGGAAATAGGAGAAATAATGGGATTAGTTCACAAATGGATGGCCTATGGCAGAAGTTCCCAAGCTTTGGCCTATATTAGAGTCATTCTAGGAGGNAGATTCAAGAAATTGCTGGCCNTAATCCCAGGACTCCTAACTTAGCATACGTGGTGTTATGCAGTTATGAAAATTTTCCAGTAGTGCTGATGTTGCTACAGTTACTCCTGTAAAAGCCCTTGTCTGACAGGTAAGGACTTTAGGAATAGTATGACTCTATCTCTGAGTAGAATATATAGTCTTTCAGGTTTGCCCAGAGGCAGTATAGCTGGATCCTATGGTAGATCTATATTTAGCTCTTTGAGGGACCTCCACACTGGTTCCATAGTTTACACTCCCCCCAACAGTCCTAGAGGGCAAGAGTTGGTTTTCTTCTGACAAAACTACTGAGAGGCCATCCAGTGGATGGCCCAACACCCAGGTACATACCAGCAGCACTAAGAGGACTTGGTGGATATTAAAGGGAGCCTGTGAAGTTGGGAGAAGAAGTGACTAGAGTATAGGGGGTGTTGGAGGGACGAAAGTGGCAGTGGACTTGTCCAAAACACATTACATTCATAGATGAAATGCTCAAACAATACATTTAGAGAAGTACCCTAGCAAGGACAGAGCTATATTGGAAATGTGCATAATACAGAGACAGAAAAGCCCTAGATTAGCAAGTTTTTTCATTTCTCCTAGGACCATTTTCTCATACCATAAAGATCATCTCAAGAATGATTTTTCTCTAGCAATGAAGCTGAGTTCTCACATCCAAAGGGACTACCAAAGGGGTCAAAGGCCCTCCCCACGCTGGGCCAGCTAGCTAGACACTGCCCTCACTGGCTTTGCCCTCACTGTCTTTGTCTCCCTGGACATCTACATTTCAAGAAGAACCAAGCCTCTGGACTTGGAGACATCTCTTGGTACTTTAAAAAAAAAAGGCACATGGATCCAAGTATTTTATTTCCAAGTCAAGGGTTGAGAGAATTCTGGCCATTAGATTTCCCAAGAGACCTTTCAAGATGAAGAGGGTGGATGCCTTCTTCCCTAATACAAACAAGAGGAAACTCTTTTTCTTTGACCCTCGCCTATGGAGTGCCCAGTCCTCAGAAGAACATTTGGCCCAGTTATTAATAAGTCAGTCAGAGGTAAAATCTGGTGCAATGAAGTGTGTGTGCTTAAGACATCTCTCTCTGAACCAAGATAATGCTTTGTATATGCTTTCAGGATAAATTAATAAGAATATTAACTTAGAATATTATTAAGAATATTAATTAATGAGACAGTAGCCCAGTCTTGTTTCACATTTACTGATTAAAATATCTCACAGATCCTGATAAGTCAAGACTCACTAAATTGATATGTAAAAGGAATATTAAGAAATGCCATCCAAATGGTGTATATCACATAGAAAAAATGACCCTATATATTAAAGTCTATTGCCTTTTAGGCCATTAACCAGATTCCAATCTAACTCAGCAGTTTTATCCTAATGTCCTCTGACTGAGCTTCCTATAAATGTCCGGTTTCTCAAATGCTCTTAAAATCAGCCTTCCATCTCATGGACTCTGCATTGACATAAGAGTCAAGCAAAAATGAGTATTTGTGTTTGTGTAGGTTATATGGATTTTTTTCTTGCATTTTATCAGCTGTGTGCACACCCTTGCTGGAGTATACACATGCTACAGCAATCATGTGAGGTCACAGAACAACTTTCAGTTCTCTNTTTCCTCCTCATGAGTTCCAGAAATCAAAATCATTATTAGCTTGGTTGCAAGTTTCTTTTATCCACTGAGCAATCTTGTCAGCCCCAAAAGTTACATTCTTAACTTTCTGAAAATCATATTTACTGGAGAATCCAACAGCCATCATTGCAACAAAACATGTAGCAGGAGAGGTGGACTCACACTTCATCACGGCAGGTAGACTCACACCTCATCATGGCAGGTGGATTCACACCACATCGTGACAGGTGGACTCACACCTCATCGTGGCAGGTGGACTCACACCTCATCATGGCAGGTGGACTCACACCTCATCGTGGTGTGGCAGGTGGACTCACACCTCAACATAGGAGGTGGACTCACACCTCATCGTGGCAGGTGGACTCACACCTCATCGTGGCAGGTGGACTCACACCTCATCGTGGCAGGTGGACTCACACCTCATCATGGCAGGAGGATTCACATTTCATCGTGGCAGGTGGACTCACACCTCATCATGGCAGGTGGACTCACACCACATCACNGCAGGTGGATTCACACCTCATCACAGCAAGTGGATTCACACCACATCATGGCAGGTGGACTCACACCCCATCATAGGAGGTGGAGTCACACCTCATCATGGCCTTTACATCTCTATCACTACTTTTTTCTGAGACCATATCACCGTCTCCTCTGTAATATTGATGTGTTCTTTACCTTGATGGAAATGGAAAAAAATTAATCCTTAAATCTATTCTAGCAAAAACTATCCTCCTCAGGCCTCCAGTGGCACAATTCCAGGCATCCTTTACATGCCCCCCAAATTCTAAATGATGCCTTCTTAAGTTGTACAATATGAGCAGCTGTGCATGGACTCTGCTGGGTCTTAGAAGGACGGGCAGGATCCTGAGAGTGTGTTTGTATTTTGCCCATACTCCATGATTCTATGCTAGACAAATACTCATCTACAAGTTAAATAAGCTCTGTAAGCCACATCTGCAATAGTAAAATGAATGAAGGAAGAGACAGCTATTCCCTGCTTAAATATATGTAATGTCTTTCCCATTTCTCACTGTTCTACAGAAAACTATTTACTTATGTATATAAGTAATTGCATTCTCAGTCTTTGCACAAGACAGAAGCAGCTCAGGAGGCCAGAAAGACAGTGCAAAGCCAGCTGTCTCTACTTGTTGCTTTCAGAGTACTCTTATCTTGAATGCAAATCCCTTCTGTCCAGCTATCTACATGCTCCACAGCNTGACAGACCTTGGTTGGAAAGATTTAGCTGAATGGTTGCTAGGTCTGAAGTCATGCATCTAAACTGGGGCTTACACAATCTGCAACCCACAGCAACATATCGTTACAGTAAAGAAGAGATCTGTTAAAAATAATGTCCATCATGAGTGATCAGATCGGGGAGGGGTGGAAGGGGGGAGTAATGAAAGAGACTACTGGAAAGGGGGACATTTAGGGGTCAGGTATAAACCTGGCACAAGAGAATCTCCCAGGAATCTATAAGGATGACCCCAGCTAAGACTCCTAGTAATGCAGATATGCAGCCTGAACTGGCCATTTCCTGTGACCAGGCAAGACTTCAAGTGGAGGGAGTGGGACACCAACCCAGCCACACAGCCTTCAACCTCCAGTCTGTCCTGCCTGTGGGATGTGCTGGGGTAAGGGTGGCCTAGAGATTGAGGGAGTGGCCAACCAATGACTAGTCTAGCCTAAAACCCATGCCTGGAGAGTAAGCCCACCCCTTGGCACTGCCTGAAGCACCAGGACCCACAGACTGGGTGACCCAGAGACCTAGGATAGAACCAAAGACGACTGGAGGGGGAAATGTCATTGTAATGGTGATTAATGATATTCTGCTGTGCTCATAGATTGGTGTCAGGCCCAATAGTCATCAGAGAGGCTTCATGGAACTTATGGAAACAGATGCAGATCCACAGCCAAATATTAAATGGAGCTCTGGAAATCCAGCAGAAGAGGGGGAGAAAGGATTGTGTGAGCCAGAGGGGTCAAGGACATCACAAGAAAACACACTAACCGGGGCTCAGGGGGCTCACAGATACCGAACCGACATGGAGCCTGCATGGGACTGACCTAGGCAGTCTGCATATATGATACAGTTGTGCAGTTTGGTCCTCTTGTGGGACTCCTAACAGTGGGAACAGGGCTGCCTCCAAACCTTTTACTGGCTTTTGGGACTCCTCATACTGAGTCATCTTGTTCAGCCTTAATACATGGGGAGGTGCTTAGTCTTACTGCAACTTAATATGCCATGTTTTGTTGATACTCATGGGAGACTTGTTCTTTCCTAAACAGAAAGATAGGAGGAGTGGATGGGAGGGAGAGACTAGGAGTAGAGGAGGGAGAGGAAACTGTGGCAGGGATGTAAAATAAATAAAATAAATTTATTTAAAAAAAAGAGTAGTGTTCATTATATCACATTATGTTATGTCTAATTTCAGAAAATATCTGCCTCTCCCCAGCCTCAGAGAGACTGCTGCATTTCTGGAGCCATAGATATGTCTGTATCTTCAGTCCAGCTATTTCTTTTCTGAATAGTTGCTAGAATTTCAGATCCCAACTGAACCTCCTTGGGTCTTTGTGGTTGACATTTTGTTTGATTCATGTTACTGTCCATGTCTTTGTGCTGTCCTCTTTTTCCTGAAATAACATGTTATTTCTCCCTCTCTCTCCTGCTTTCATTCAAACACCTTATCTACTTACTCAACACACACATACACACACACACACACACACACACACACACACACACACACACACCACACACAACACACCTGTAAACTTTAGAGCATTTGGAACAGGCCAGTCAGTAGAAGAAAGAAATTATTGGTACTCTAAATCCAGGATTTTGTATAATAGTCTTTTTATTAACTGCTGTCCTCATGATTCACTTATTATTTACCTGTAATCTCTGCTCTCTTTATTACCTAATGTTTCTTCCCTTGTTTTACCATTAACACTAACCAGTGATTTATTCAATATCCAGTGAATTTTAAAGAAATCATTTTTTTCATATTAGGTAGTATGTTGTCAAGAAACTAGAAGCTATTGATTAAAGAGGGCTGTGTGTTTAGGAGAAATATTTTTTTAATTAGTAGCAGAAATTTGTATGCTCAAATCTCTGTGTAGCAAAGTGAAATATTTTGCTGCAGAGTCTGTGTCTGCTTGTGTTTCAAACTCTCGCTGACTGCCAGAAGCATGTGACCACCATCAGCNGCGTTAGAACGAATTACAACCCTGTGGGCATGCNCCGAAAACGGTCATTTTCTTCCTTCTGTCTCAACAATTCTATTTATCTGATCTAGTCAATCAGTTTAGATTTTGTCATCTCTAATTCTCCATTATTTTTAAATATCCAGAGTAATTCTAGTCACATGAAGAAAGGGAAACTCAAATTTGTAGAAAACACCTGAGACCAGAATGTGTTGTAATAAGGTAGGGTATTTGTCTGGTCATGCATTGATGTAATCCAAATAATAGTTCGTTTTCTTTGCAGTTTAAATGCTGCAAATTCTAGGCATCAAACTTTGTGCTTTATTCTTGATATTGCCATGATTTCAGAAAGCATCTCCTCAGACATTTATCTTGCTAAGTGCATTATAACCTCTTATGCAGTGTGATTTCTTGTGTTGAAGAAAAAATAGGGTGAGTGAGAGTTGCAACTCCCCAAATGGCTGTGGTACCAAGTCTCACCACAGCAGGTGCCGCATAAACCTNGGTTAGCTAGGAAAGAAGGGCACACTTCCCCCAGGGCCCACTGATACCCCTCAGAGGCTTCCTTGGGCCTTGCAGTTCCTGAACTCCACCAGCACTCCCCAGCCATGTGCCCTTGCAGCTCTCTGTGATCTGTGTTCATATACAGACANCACAGCTGGGAAGCTTGACTGACCAAATATGGAGAAAGGCAGGGAAGCAGCTTCCTCACGTGAGTAAACTGCACAGGCCTTGGGACAATCNTGCAGAAATAATCCATGCATCTCAAATCTTAAAATTCTATAGTTCCCCCTACACAAAGGAGTAGTATGAAATGTGATAGACAGCTCACCTCTTCCCCCAAAATGAGTGATGCCTCAAATTCCTCCAAGTTTTTGGATCTGGAGCAGGAATTCCTACTGTTGTTAGCTGTTTCTAAAACTCTCAGGCAAGCTATGGCCATGGGTTAAGAGCTTTTCTTGAGAATCCAAAATGCGAGTAAGCAAAACCTAGGTGTCCCAACAGCCATTCCCCCTGCCCGGCCACTCAGAAGCACCCAAGTGTTCTGGTTTCATTTTTTTNCCTCCCTTTCTGGCTTCATTGTCAAGGCAATTAAAAGATCACACCTGACCTAGATGCACACCTTACCTGGTAGACACCTTAAATTGTCTTCAAATAGCAGAGAAGTGTAGTCGAAAGTTTGCCTGGGTCAAAGCGGCTGTGGGAGCTGGGTGGGACCAGACAAACTTTCAACTACAAATGGTGCCCAACGTGGGACAAGAGTTTCCACCTAAAAACGGAGCCAAAAACAGGTTCCTGCTTCATACAGGCAGGCTTAGCCCCCAGGCAGGCTTAGCTCCTAGACCGACAAAAAACGCTGTGAGTGAGCCCCCCTCTTCCCCAGCCTACATGGGCTCCCGCCCAAGTTCTGGCCTGAGTTTCTGTCGGAGCCCACAGCTTAACCCTCACGACTCAGAGGCACTGAGAGAGGCTCCAGGCCTCTGCTTCCGCCGTCATCCTTGCCCAGGCCTGACTGATTTGACTTTTCCTAGTTAAAAAAAAAGCTAAAGTGGGCAGAGTCATCAGCCAGGGCTGCAACTTCAATCTTAGCCATGCAGTTTAACAGTTTAAAATCTTATTGTCAAAAAAGTATTATAGATTCACAATAACAGATTCAGATGTAATAAAACTAAATGGTTTACAATGTGTGTTAAAAATGTATGTAGGCTTGGAAGAGAAAGATATATATACACAGAGAATCTGGATTGTGTTGTCTTTGAGATTTTTAACTGCAGAGAGACATTTGATTGTAAAAGCTGCTGAGTTAAATCAATATGTACATTTTAAAGGTATCTCGAGGCTTATATTATTTATATTATTTTCAAACCATGGCGTGGCAGGCTTCTTGCTAGGTAGCTCCACATCCCAAATCAACCCATCTTTATAAATCTATGTCGCCAGAAGGTGGGGTGCTAGCAAAAGCTGAACACACCTGCATTCTGATAGGAGAGCCAAGTTAACCTCAGGAAAGAGAAAATCAGAGACACTTCAGAGTCATGACTGCTGAGCAAAATGGAGAGAGGGCTGTGTCCACATTGTGGGCTAATACACTTGTAAATCCCTTCTTGACTTTTTCCCAAGATGCCACCAGACAGCCCCATGTCAGGAAATGGAGAAATCTAGTATGGAACAAAGAAATGAACAATTCCTGAGAGATGTACCAACAAATAATAACACACCCGCCCCCAAATGTACCACTCCCTTCTTAATCCCCAAAGCAACAATTCTCAGACTTTTCAATGAGAACCACTTTATATTTCCCATTCAAAGACCTCTTTTCATGTGAGTTACAGCTATTCAAACTTGCTGTCTTGAAATTAAAATGAGCACTTTAAAATGTTTATTAACTCATTTCAAAATAACAATAATGAACCCAGAACATAGTCTAATAATATAATTTATGAAAATAATTACATTTTCCAAAACAAAAGAAGATTTAGTAGATGAGTGGTATTTTTGGCAAACTCTTTAATGTCTGTCCTAATAAGAGACATCTGGACTCATATCTGCTTCTACATTTAACCAGCCACAGCATGTTGTTTTGGCTGAAGTATATGGAAGAAATGTACCCTCACAGCAAGATACTTCTGGAAAATGCAAGAATGTTTTAACAGCCTCTTTCAGATATTTGTGCACTGAAACTATTTCATAAATTGAAAAGGAGTGATTTCCTGAACATAAATTTCAAGGCAAAAGCTGGTGACCATTAATGAACTCTTTCTCTCTGTTACATTAAAGGCATTGATGTATTTCACACTGGGAATGTATCCTTCATCATTGCATGATTTTGTAACATCCTTGGCAAATCTTTGAAATTATACAGATCTTCAAAGTGTTGGTAAATTCCACTACACAATTTGCAGTGAAACATACTTATTAATATTATCATTGATCTCATCAAAAAATGTCCTATTGGGAAAGTTCCCAGTAGTCAATTTAAGGTGTTTAAACTTGTAATTGTTTTTTGAGGCAGGGTCTCTCTCTGAATCCCTGGTTTCTGGTCATCCTGGAACTCACTCTGTAGGCCAGGCTGGCTTCAAACTCACAGAGATCCTCCTGCCTCTGCCTCCTGAATGCTGGGATTAAAGAAGAATGCCACCAAGCCTGGCTTTAATTTTTTTTTCTTAAAGTCTGATATTTCTCATTGGAAGTCAAAATTATCAGTTGTTTTCCTTAAGTCACAGGCTTACTTTATTCATTTAAGAATAATAAAATAAAACAAAAAAACTGTCTTCCAAATACTGACACCTGTGTAACTATGGTCCTTCTGTCACTCAGGCTTTCAAAATTGGATTACCATGAGGGAAATGGTGATTTCAACTAAACCACTACTCTAGAGTTTTTCTTTGTGATGGCTGTTGCATTTCNGCAAACAGAAATAATTCTGTATTCAGAATTGTAGATATAATTCCTATTTTTCTCACATAAAATATTTTAAAATTGCTACTCAATCTACAAGTTTTACTGCTTCATCAGGTCAGTCTCAAAGGAAATTAAGTCTTTTCTTACAACACTGTGTGCTTGTGTGATATTTTGTTTGTGTCTTGACAAATAAAGTTTGCCTGGAGATCAGAGGGTGAGCTAGCCACTAGTTAACCATAGAGGCCAGGCGTTAGTGTTAGTGGCTCACACCTTTAATGCTAGCACTTGGGAGGCTCGAGACTTTGATCCCAGCATTTGGGAGGCTCACACCTTTAATCCCAACACAATTGGGAGGTAGAGATAGGAACATAAAAGTGTGTGGAGATAGGATCTTGGGCCCCTTGGATCTGAGGATTCAGAGAGATAAGAAGTGACTGTGACTGCTCCTTTGCTACTCTGATTTTTCAGCATTTTCTCCATATCTGACTCCAAGTTTTTATTGATAAGACTAATTAGGACCANGATTCTTGTGCTGTTAAAACTGGTTAGCCGTCAGTGAGTATAAAACTGGTTAGCCGTCAGTGAGTAAAGTGCTCTGCGTGTCTAACAGCCCGAGTTCACTCCCCAAAACCCATGGTGGAGGAAAACAACCAATTACCTGATTGTCCTCTGAACTCCACATGTAGTTTATATGGGCACGCACACGCTTGCACACATACTCACATACACATACACACACGCATAGAGGAACAAATAATAAATTTAAGGACTGCTATAGCTTGGGCCGCAGAGTTTCATCCATCACTGTTCTANGCCATTAGCACAAATGTGAGTGTTGTGGGAAACACAAAACCTTGGTATTAATATGAAAGAGTTTTGCATTCAAATGCACATGGTAAGGACCTCTGAGACTTCAGGGATAGCTGAAAAAGACTTTAAAAAAATCCCCATCCTCTTGTGAAATGAAGGGTTCTTTTCTTCCTATTTAGAGATGCTCATATGTACTTAGTACTTTACATAAAATTTGAAGATTCAAAGTAAGAATCGCCAGCCAGGTGTAGTAGCACATGGCGTTAAGCCCAGCATTTGGGAGACAGAAGCAGGAAGACCTCTGAGTTTGAGGTCACCCTGGTCTACATATAGTAAGACTTTGTCTCAAAAACAAACAAAAAGAAAGAAAAGAAGAACAAGAACAAGTAGAAAACAGAAGAGCCCCTTTACATGCTGGGGCTCCCAAAATAATCTTTGAGCTTCGGAGTCACAGAACTCAGAAATGCTGACATGTAAGTGATTACACTTTATAATAGGAAAGGATCCAAATTAAAGTCATCAAAGAGAAAGCCTCCTGGGATAAAATCCAAGAAGAGAAACCGAGCAGAGCTTCCAATGTCCCCTCCCAGTGTATCACACAGGGAGGCACTTAATTCTCTCGACTTATCATTATAAGTGACATCATCAGTGTTCCCAGCCAGGAGAGCTCTCCTGAGTCTTGGGGTCCAAGGTTTTTACCAGAGAATCAGTCAATGCTNCAGGCAGTGCTTACATGACTAGCCCCACCTCTCAGATTTCAGGATCCTCCCAGAGAAAACAAGCTAATAAATTATAGCTACATCCTTGTCATAGCCATCTGGTCAAATGGGCAGAGGGTGACCTAAGGCCATGCCAACCAATCTGAGCAGGCAGAATAGCCCAAGCGCTCAGAGTACATACTATCTTCAAATGCCCAAAATTTGACCTCTAGATCTGTCAATACTATACGGATCAAACTGCCCTCCAAGGTGAAGAAAGAAAGAAAGGA
>LZPO01076046.1:131695-142825 GCA_001675575.1 Neotoma lepida | reverse complement strand
AAGACCTTCATACACCATCTTCACACAGTCCTGTTTGCTTAAAGTTTTGGTTAATTTTTTTTTAAGATGACAAATCCCTGATCATTCCCCATGATTACAATTTAGCTTAAAAAAGGCATACATAACGTCTTTAAATTATAAAATGCTTTTATTTCACCTATCAATTTTTGAAGTCTGACCTAACCTAAAAAGTTTTCAGGTTTGTTNTTACATCTAAACTTGTGGACTGACNTTTTTTATTCAATATTCAGATTAAATTTGTTAACTACTAACAAAATATGAATCTAATACATTTGGGTTAATACAATGCATTGTTATATTATTGGTGGGGTAAAAGTTCTGTATCTATTAAGCATATGTCATAGGTCTGTATACGGTGGAGAAATGTCAGAATAATTAACTCTAATGTGAGTTACTCTGNGTGCATATCTACAGTTTAATATTACACATTACAGCTTAGAGAAAGCCTAAATTCAGTAACAGTTACAGTATTTTGTATTACTTTAGCTAACAGTAACTGCCAACAGGCTGTTCTTGCATTCAGTTCTTTGTTCTGTACTGTCCAAATGAATTTACAATAAAATAAGATTGCTCCTTACAATTCTAACTTGTCTGGGAAGATTGAGCTTGGAGATTACCTTTTCATCAGCACACACACGCATTTTCTCTGCCGGCCATCCGGACACACACACAAAAACAAACTTGTAATGAGCGGGTACTTTATCAAGCCCTTTCTCCATCCTTCATTAAACGACAGAAAATTGCTCTTTGCTGCCTCAGTCAATTCGACTCTCCTCCCAGAAACACATTTGTTTCACACGCTAGCGCCGAATATTGCAGGGAGCTGCAGATTTTAAGTGACAAATTGTGCTTAAGTTTGTGCTGCTCTTGGAGCATTTGGTTCTGGCCTGTTTGGAGTTCAGTTTGGTGTCCTTTTTGACTGAATGCACTGTCCTATGCAGAGATGTTCTGTACTTCTCACATCCAGGACACCTGGCCTCAGCGTGTCTGCAACNCAAGCTCTCTGTGTTGTCCTNTCCCTCTGTCCACTGCCTGTGGAGTGGCCATTTCCTCAAAATGAGTTCCATGAAGGTGTTGTGGTTTTGGTGCTGTGCACTGAATGCACAAACAAGACGAGGCGAGGGCTCCTTCAGTGCAGCCTCTCTTCTTCATTGGATCTTACTGAATTTACTGTCTTTCTCTCTCTCTTTTAATTGTGTGTACATGCAATGGAAGTGCAGGGATTTCTTTTCTTTTTTTTCTTCATTTCCCATGACTTAAAATCTTAACAGATGACAACTTCTACAAAAAGATAGTTTGTTTGTTTGTTTGTTTGTTTGTTTTTCCCAGAGCTTTTCAGGTAAGGAAAAACTTAAAAATAAGAGACAAGGTGTGACTTTGTTGGGAGCAGGAATGTGCACAGCTGTGATTAATGGGCATACCCCAGGTTTGNCCCTCTTCTATCCAGGGTGTGGTGCTCAGCCTGGCTCCTTGGAACAGTTGTATGCAGCTATACATAATGAGCAATTAAGCCTAGGCTACCATTGCTGGACTCGTGTGGTGAGAGAGTGACCAGGTAACACCGTCTGTGCATTCAGCGTTCTGTGGACTGAAGGTGAGCCCCTCCAGCAGAGAACCCTCTGCTGGTGCCTTAGCTCTTGGTCTCCACTCAGACAAATGGAGCTGGGTTTCCGGACCCAGCCTGCAGCATTCATGCCCTTTAATTGCCATTTACATAGCAGAGAATCATTAATTTCTAATTCCCCTATTATTCACTCTCCTTAGTATGCTATGTGGATGTCTGGCTGGAGATGGCAAGAGAAATGTGAATTCCATGTTGCCTTACTCCTTATATTCTGGTTTTTTTGTGTGTGTGTGATGCTTTTTTGACCTTAACAGCCCACTCTTTACACACAGTGAGCTTAGGGTTCTTGTTGAGATATGATTTATGATGCTACATTAACCCTTCATTGACCTAGAAATGCCCTAATATTAAAACAGTTTGACACATAGAAAATCAAGAGCCCTTTTATTGAAAGTGCTATTGTCCGCATCATAAGTTTCCCCAATGCGATGGCACAGCCGCGCCATCAATTTCCTCCTGCTATTGAGCACTGTATTGAAGTGGTAATGGACAGACCCCTTTGTCATTTCTGTCCCAGTGACCAGGAAACAGCGCAGAGAGAGGCCCTCCCTTAGCATCACTCCGGGACACATCCGAGATCACAGGTTTGAGTTTAAAGGAAAAAGACATACTGCAGGTAGAGAGGATGAATTACACAGACCCCTTTGTTTACATCAATGCTCGTAAGATTCTGGGTATATTCTCCCAAATTTCTTGCTGGGGAGTTCAATGAGATGAAGGAAAAACNTGGCATCCCTCTTTAACATGTCAGACNGCAAGCAGGTGTTATTTCTGGGAAAGACTAAGGATTTCTAAAGAGGCAGATGATTTGAGTATATTCACGTTTTACTGACTGGCAAAGGAAGAATTGGAAATGCCTGGAGAGGCACATGTTAGTGCTCTGTATATGAATCTATGGGGCACATCAGAGTATCTTAAAATAGCAAATTTTAACACAAGGTGTTAGAGGCTCAGTTTCTTGCCCATCTTTTAAAGGGTTGTCCCCACAGCCTTGGACAATTACCTGTCTGACCGTGAGGGCCTCCGAATGTTATGAATGAGGCTTAGTGCTGTACTCTGCTTGGAGCAGGATGCAGGACCCCCCACTTTAAACAAGTTATGACACAAAGAAGAGTGATAGAGTTAGCGAGCATTGAATAAACATGTCAAAGAATGCACACTGTCAGAGGTCAGAGCCCACAGTTTTCCACAGCAGCATGCTCAGCAAGACCAGGTTAGAAAGCAAAGGCTGTGTTAATGNGCGTGCTCACATGTAGAGCAGAGCTCTCTCTGCAGCTCGGTGGCAAGCATTCTAACTCCAAGCAGGGGCTTCCTGCATAAAGCCCTACGTGCGTCTGCTTGGTCAGGGACAATATGCAGATGCAAAGGGTGAGAGAGCGCTTTAGGACCTCAGGCATGAAATTTAAAATTGAATCCTGTCAAATCATAGGAGCTCAAGTGTAATTCTTATCGCGTGGGTGACAGCAGGCTAATTAGTAATACCAGAGAGCATCACCCTTCACCCCTAAGGTCGAGAGCTGATGTACTCTGCCTTGTTTATTAGCTTAACACAAAGGGTCATTATGGTAATCCCACCTTCCACGGGGCTGGGCGGGTGCATTTATTTATTTATTTATTTATTTATTTATTTATTTATTTATTTATTTATTATTTTTGACTCCCTTTGATTCTGGGTAATAAATCTTCATGAATGAACATGTTATGATCTATCCAATTCCCACAACCCTTTAATCAGTAGCTATAACCCCTCTATGAATACTTTTCTACATAAAAATTACCAAGCTGGTCATTCACAAAACCCTGCAAATCATTCCTCTCTTGCTTCCTGGTTAGAACAAGGAATATAAGAAACACACACACCTCACAGGGACACACACCCACAAGAAAGAGAGGGAGGAAGGGAGAGAGAGAGAGAGAGAGAGAGAGAGAGAGAGAGAGAGCGACATATTTTACTAAAGAGACTGGTATATAAGGGGGCTGGGAAAATGGCTCAGTCAGCAAAGTTACCTTACAGCAGAAAGACCTGAGTTTGAGTCTCCAGCACACACATAAAAAGAAAAGTGTCGGGGTGTGTTTCTGTACCCTGGCTCTGTGGAGATGGAGATGGGCTGACTTCCAGGGCTCACTGTTCAGCCAGCCTAGCAGAATCGGAATCAGAGAACTCCAGGTTCAATGACAGCCACCATAGAAAAGAATAAAACAAAGAGTGATTGAGGAAGACACTTGACATCCATTTCTGGCCTCTGCATGCATATGTACACACATGCACTTGTACCTGCACACCCAATGTTCACACCTATGAACTTGTATGCTCATATACATCACAGCCATAAAATTAAAAAAAAAAGAAACTGATGCCCAAATCCTAAGTGAAAATGTATCAATTTAAAATGTTTACTATGAATGCAAACACCTTTGAAATCCCAATTCAATGTCAAGCCCAGTTCTGGTTCTGATTGGTGTGGAGAGATAAATAGGACTCAGATTTTGATTCCTAAGGACTCCCTATCTTGTGTATGCATTGGCTGTGGGTAGCTGCTTCTCTGAAATCACATGGCCAGTTCTCTACCAGGAAGTAGCCTGTTCTGCATGAAATCCTAGCAAAGGCTGGTTGCAAGACCTCTGTAGACTAGATCTATGAAACACCCACTATTTGTGGTGCAGTTTTGAGATCCGTTGCCTCCAGATGCTCTTGGTCCTTCCCCAGCTGCTGATTGGGTACATGCTCCTGAAATTACTTTCTTCAGAGAGAATCTGAGGGATTTTTCTCCCCCCACTTCTTTTTGGTGAATGAGATCATGGGATGGTTACTGCAGTGCCTTGGATAAGATTACAACCTGATTGAGCCCGGCGGTGGCGGCGGACGCCTTTAATCCCAGCACTCAGGAGGCAGAGGCAGGTAGATCTCTGTGAGTTCGAGGCCAGCCTGGGCGACCGAGTGAGCTCCAGGAAAGGCGCCAAAAATACACAGAGAAACCCTGTTTCCACAAACCAAAAAATAAACAAACAAACAAAAAAACCACTTTGGGTCTATGTGTTCTGTGTGTATGTGTGTGTACAAATGTGTGTGTAAATATGAGCAAAGTTTAAACACTTAGAAACAAAACATGAGATGATGGAAACAGGGGACCTTTTCTCTCCTCTCTAGTGTGTTAAAATACAAGTACATAAAGTCATGTGAGTAGGAAAGGGGACTTTTATCTCANGAGAGAGAGAGAGAGAGAGAGAGAGAGAGAGAGAGAGAGCGCAGGATGAAGCACTCGCTCAATTTCCCAATTATGGTTTCTGCTCAAAAATTAAAGTCTTGGAGTATAATTGCTCCCTCATCTATCTCCTGGCCAACCTTGCTTT
Source organism: Neotoma lepida (assembly GCA_001675575.1). NCBI lineage: Eukaryota > Metazoa > Chordata > Mammalia > Rodentia > Cricetidae > Neotoma > Neotoma lepida. The sequence continues at coordinate 137,829 of LZPO01076046.1, read as the reverse complement.
TCTTCTGTACTGTACTGACCTGTCTTGGCTCTCTTATAAGAGCTAAGTATTTCACTAAGGTCTTGCAATATTGAAAGAATCTATATTCTGAGAATTTGAAAACATGTCAGCCCACCTAAATTACATATTGATCAGGCTTAATTGCATGCCACCCATCAGTATTAGGTTTGAAAATTCATAAAAGAGAAATAATGTACTCTTTGTGGATGATTACTTCTGGGGCATTTAAATGAATTCCATCACTTAACCTGGGCTGAGACGGATTATTGAGCCTTGCCATGCAGCCGTTCAAACACCGACGGTGAAGAGCAGCTGTTTTCCAACTGTCAGAGAACAGCAGAGTGCAAACAATATAAATTTATATGGATTTTCTTTTAAGGAAAATAGCAAAGTAAAACATTAAAAGTAAACATTCATTTTTCAATTGCTCCCCGAGTCACCCTCCTCATTGTCTCCACACAGAAGCATTCATTTTTAATTCTTTTGGGATCCCAGGCACCCTTTTATTTCAAGTAGTAATTCACATCTTAATTAATATACAGTAATCAGAGATAAGCAACGATAAGTGCTTCTCAGCTTGGTTTTATTTGTTAAGGTTAATTTTTTATGTAAGTGCATAAAAGGATTTTAATGCTGACTTCTCTAGCTGATGAACCATTTCATTTTTGTAAAAAGGAAAAAAAAATACAAAGTTTTGTCTTGTCGAGGCGAGCTCTCACTCAAAGCCACCCAAAGCCACCTCCTGGTGAAGGTCATGGTCACTGAGAACCTGACTTCATCATTTGTTTCCAGGATGTTCTCTGCATTTGAAAATTATGTCTGTTGGTATTGGTTGTGTTTTGAGAAATTGTGCTTATGTATGTTTGTTCTTTACAGATTATCAATACGAGGTAAAAAGAACCAGTTAAAAATCATTGGGCTTACTTGGGTAATAGTTTAAGAGCTACATTTTATTTAGACACTTTGGGGTAATAAATATCCGTGAGCATAATTAACTGTCTTTATCTAGTCCAGGCTGGAGATGCCATCTGCAGCCACCCCACATTGTCTTTCCCTAATGTTAATGTCCACCTTTGCCTTGAGTGCAATCTCCCTCCTTGAGACATGTCTCTGAATGGTGGCTTCTTACACGCCTCCGCTGAGCAGACACATCATGTTGTCTCATCTCTGGTGNACACACAGAATCGTGTTTTATTCCTCACAAAGCAGAGGTAACGCTGGGTGAATGAACCCCCCTGACAGCTATGACTTCATTGTTTATTTGACTGAAATCACTGTGGCAGAAGGTNGGAAACAACAGTTCCCAGGAGGCAAGGGGCAGGTTATATCTTGAGTCCTCAATAAGGTCACAATTGCATCAAGATCTTCCAGGAGACTCAGTTTTCATGCTTAAGACAACTCAGCACTCAGGACCTTATGCTGATCTTTGTGCCTTTGGTGCANGGTAAACATTGGCACTCAGAGGAGCTGGCTGCATATATGACCCTTAAAGTTTTAAGGACCCTTTAGCCCATAGTGCATAAGGGTGTGTGTGTGTGTGTGTGTGTGTGTGTGTGTGTGTGTTGTTGCTGTTGTTGTTGTTTTGCTATGTATTTAGAAGAAAATGAATGGAAGGCAGATGAACATCACAGGGTGGATTGTTTGCCAGGCTGTAGTCATGGTCACTTCCAACTATGGCTACTTCTCCCATATGGAAGTCAGATGTCAGCTGTTCTTCAGAAAAAAACATGTTGTCACTTAAAAATCTTCCTCAACAGGGGCCAGGGAGATGATTCAGGGGTAAAATGTCTTACCAGGCAAGCCTGACCAATTCAATTCCCAGAACTTCCAAGAGTTGTCCTCTGTCCTCCACACAAGTAATATGGTGCATGTGTGTGTGTGTGTGTGTGTGTGTGCAGGCACACACACACACACACACACACACACACACACGCACCACTTAAAAATTACTCAACATTGTATAAAAGGAAATCATCCCCGCTTTGAAGACCTCTTGTCCATTATCTAACTACTCATGTTGAACCTGCACCAACTACCGTCATCACCCACTGGGTAAATTTCTTCCTGAAGTTACCTCNAAAGCTCAGGAAGCCCCAGTGAAGGAAACCTCTGACTTTTCTTTTCAATCCTTCCCCCACTGTGAGTTGATGGAGAAGTGATCTCACCTTTGACCACCCAAAGTTAAGCGNGTAACAGACTGTTCATGGAAATGTGAGACTCATCCATCACAGGCAGAAGTATGAGGTGGCAATGTCCTCACAATGAGCAGAGAGGTGGCATTGGGGAGNGACACAACCGAGCATTCTGAAGACCTAGGAAATGTTAGGGTGGCACTTAAGGAATTTCTACTNTAGGTGAACGACATGTAAACAAAACAGAATCTGGATGTAAGGATGTATTCTATGAATTGTTGGTGACCTCAGTAAAGAGAGTTGCAAATGAATGNAGGGTGAATGGTATTCTACTTCCCAATGGGTTCAGATGACTGGGTATCAGTCCATAGGTGGTGGTCACAGTGACGANGCTAACAATGATGACAGTGGTTTTGGTAGCAGTGGTATCAGTGGTGGTGGTGATGGAGCTGGTGATGATAATGATTATGGATGTAATGGTGATATTGGTAGCAGTGTTGGCACTGGTGCTGGTGGTGGTGATGTCAGAGGTAATGGTGATGGAAGCTGTGGTGGTAGCAAAAATGGTGGTGTTGGTGATGGGGATAATGGTAAGTAATAGTGGCTGATCCTGAATTGACTTTTAGGGAAAAGTAATACGAAGAANGTAAGCATCTGGGAGTAGGACCAGCATGTTAAAATAGCAAATGGAGCCTCATAAGAAAAAGACCTCTCATATAGTGAGACAGCCAGTCTCCAAAAGAATCATTGACATCAAAACAGCTTTAATGTTCACTTTTTAATTTTCTAATCATCTTCCAAAACTGCAAAACATTCCATTTATTGAGAGTCCACAGAAGAGAGAAAATAGTATGTGTCTTGATNCAAGGAAAACAGTTCAAAATTGGACCTTAATAATACTGTGACTGTAACCAAGGTTCTTTGCCAGCCTCGCCTAGCTCAGCTCTGCACTCCTCATTTGTAAAGTGTCAGCCTCAATAGTTAGGCCAAATACANTGTTTGGGATAAAAGAGAAAAAAAATATACAAATCATATCACCTAGGGTTGTTCTTGGTAAAAACTTCTCCATCAAATAAATCAGCTATCGAATGTATCATGGACTCTAGATTTGGGGATTGAGTATAAGATCATTGTATTTGTAGAGCTCTAAAAATTATGCTTATAACAATAGAGCAGGGGCATCAAACTGAGGGTAATATCTCACCTTGCGAAGTCCTATTTTCTGTAGCTGACATGGTGCCTCCTAAAACTCATTGCTACCCTCAGAAGCTCCATCAAAAGCAAGAGTAGCTCATTCCAGTGAGGGAACCAAGTACCCCACTTGATAAATTCATTGATGTTGCATAACAAAATAATATTTAAGCCCATGGGAGGAGTATGGTGCACAACTTTTCCCCTGGTATTCAATTTTACTTTTCTTGACTTCTNTTCCACATTTGATTAGGAAAAGTGCTAATATGTAATTGGTATGGTTATTTAAATACATTCATTACAACATGCCAGTTAAAGTCAGCTTTTTCTTATTATATACATTTTATTTAATAATGGCTTCTGGCATGTTGTAACAATTGCTGGTGAGAAGGGAGCTCCCCAGTCAAGCCGCCTCCTGTATCTTGATTGGTCAGGGAATTCCTGAGACGTAGTTTTTATGAGTTGTCACCCCTGCTGGAGGTGGCCTTCCCATGATGCAGCTGTCTCTGAGTAACCCATGTTTCTGTAAGTAGCTCAAATAAACTTATCATTGATAACTAATCTTGATTTGGGTGGAATCATTTCTGTCTGCCAAGGTGCCTATCTGGCATGATTGGATGTTTGCTCCTCCTCAGGCAAAGTAGCAGACGAGAGAGGAGGCTCACCAGAAAATATTTTATGAAATCAAATGCCTGAGCTATAAGACATTGAAAAGTAGCACAGGAATGCCCACCTGAGTGTCACTGTCCTCCACCATTTTGAACAGTCTAGGGAATAANATGAGAGCTCAGATTTTCCCAGCCAGTGTTACTGTTCCTTCATCATGGGGACTGCAAGGCTCCAGTGGGGAGAGAAATGTTTGGTAAATGAAGCGCATCCTAAGACAAACAGTGTTATTCTTTACAAGTGAGTCATGTTCTTTGCAAAAGTCACCAAACCAAGTGTTGCATGGTTATGATAAAAAAAAAACACTATTGAATTGTGATACGGTTATGAAAGTTGATAGAAGAGTGTTGGAGGTTTTGTGAGTCAACATAAAGGAANGAGGTCAAAGGTTTGCAGCTCAGGGAGGTGCTCAGTCTCCCAGCCACGTGTTCTTATCCCCATGTACCCATTTTCCCTTCAGTGGGGAGTCTGCAGTTCCAATTCTTTACCTAGTATGCACATCATTTGTTATTTGGTACCTAGGAAGCAAAGCCTGCAGATGTCCCAGTGTGAGTTATAGTGACAAAATTACAACGTGTCCACAACAGATCTCCCCAGTTGTCTCATATGAGTTCTGAGATGCCTAATGCCTTCAGTATGCCACGAGCCCTTCTTCTGGGTGGCTTGCTTTGGGGATGTCTCTGCCCTCTAACCACACACAGCATCAGCCNTGAGTCTCCGACCACTGTCTGTTCCTGCATAGGCCACAATGGGTGACCACTGCAAGACTTGAATGAAATAAACTAAAGGAAATAACCCATGCGATGTGCTTAATTATTAAAATACCATTTAATAGAAGTCAATTTGAGTTAACTTGGCTAATTTAAAAATCACCACAGTTTACGTATACTTCTGTTGTGGTTTGGATCGGAAATACTCCACCAATGTCCCTGTGTGGGAAGGCTTGTCCCTAGTGTAGTGCAACNCTCAAAATGGAGCCTCTGTGAAGACTGGATCCATATATCGATACATAATCTATATATGGATGCAGAATTGAATGGAAACTGTAGGAGATAGAGCCTAACTAGAGGAAGTAGGTCAGTAGGCTTTAGCCTTCTCACAGGNCCCTTCCTCTCTTGACTTCTCTGTCTCCCAGCCACCAGGAGATAAGCCTCTTTAGTCCAGTGTACACTCCCTGCTCAGCACAGTCTCACCAGGCATAGACCCAGGACCAATGGAGCCAAGTGAGTCCAGACTGACAGTTCTGAACCCATCATTCCAACNGAATCCTTCCTCTTTTACAGAGCTCCTCTTGGATGTCTGTGACAGAAGTGGAAACCTGACTCACCTGGCCTCTTCTGGGTTTGATACTGCCCCACAGTACCATATGTGAGAGTCCCCAACCCCAATAGGTTGGAGTGTGACCTGCCGTAGACATGAGGTCCTCAGAAAGAAAGGGAGTGCACATAAAATGAGTCATTGGGCTCNGTTGCTGTCACTGTTGCTTCCACAGAACAGGAGACAAACCAGAGACAACCAGAGACTGAATGGCCCAAAGGAAGAGAGTGAGGGGAAACTCTCTCAAAGAAGGTAGTAACTGTAGCAAAGGCAACTGGGCCAGTCCTCCTCCAAAGAGACCTTAGGAGCTCTCNGGAGTTCCCCAAACCATAGAGTTTCTTCCACATAACAAGACACGCCCTGTTTGTGATAGGAACAGGCTGCCCACATTCAGTAGGACATGCAAAACACTGGAGATCAAAAGTGGAAAAGTATTAACAAATAGCACAGCTCCACAGCCTGAGAAGTCTGCAGCCTCCTAGGGCAGCTTCCTCACCTTCTATAGACACAGGGTCTCTTCAACTACTGTGAGCATTCATAGTCTGTTTGAAAATTCTAAGTTGTTATTTAACTTTGTTTCTAAGAGTATGTTTAAGGTGTATATGTGTGTGTGTGTGCTATGTGTAAATCTGAATCTCTGGGAGTATACACACACACACACACACACCTGTCTCTTATACACATCTAGCTCACAGATACTTCTCTGCCTTATGTAGTTGTAGACCCCTCTGTTCTCCTGAACAAACCTCTGTCTGCTTAACAGCTCCCAGATCTTCATCCTCCTCCTCCTCTTAGAACTATTGGATATTTCTTGAGTCTACTTCAGTC